>JAURVB010014594.1:0-19702 GCA_033002965.1 Piper betle | reverse complement strand
ACATGGTATAAGTAATATATTCAAACCTTAGTTTGAAATACTATACCAGTGGCTATACCAGATTTTTATACGGTACGAGGTATATTTATTTGAACTAATTAGCTTGAATTATATTTTAAAATTATAAATTAAATATTTCATTAAATATTAAAAATATATTTTATTAAATATTAAATAAAATACAGAAATTTTCTAAAAATAGATGTTGTGAAAATTCATACTAAAAATTAAGTATAAATTAAAATAATGTAAAAGATTAAATCATATTAGACTTAAAAGACGGTATGGGATGCCGCATACAACATGATATGATATTGTATTTAAAACTAATTCAAACTAATGACCAAAAACAAATCTGCCTGTTTTTATCCTAGTCTCCCTGTTTTTACCAATATCACAAACAAGCGCCACCATTTCTCTAATTCCCATTTATGCCCACACCCTCCTCCCCCATGGTTTTCCGTCTCCCCTCCTCCACTTCCAACGCCGCCGGCCGCCGCCGCATTGGCCGGCCGGCCTTCGTCTTCGTCTCCCTCTTTGGGCTTCCAAAGCTAGTCGCTTTTGTCGGTTTTGTTGGTGTTTTGGGGTGGAGGGGAGGGGGCGGCGAAGGAGAGGGGGAGGGGGGCGGTGAAGGAGAGGGTGAGGTTGATGGCCACGCAGGGGCTGGGGATCGATCCCCGCGGTATTGGAATACATTATCGACCGGCTTCTCGAGGCCCGTTCCGCCCGCCCAGGCAAGCAGGTGCAGCTCCCCGAGACGGAGATTCGGCAGCTCTGCGTTGCGTCCAGGGAGATCTTCCTCCAGCAGCCCAACCTGCTTGAGCTCCAACCTCCCATCAAGATATGTGGTACTTATTCGTTTTTTTTTCTCTCTTTGATTGTTTAGTGGGTAATGTGTGGTTTGAGTTAATGTTATGGAGTGGTTGAAATTATGCAGATTCTATCTTTTGAAAAGAGATGATTTTTTTGTTATTTGATAAATTGGAGTTATTAGTTTTGTTCAATTTGGTGGGGATTAGTTGATGTGTGGGGATGTAGTTGGGTAATTGTTGTAGAATTTGTTTGTTAGTAGTAGCATGTAGTGAATATGAGACTTCATCCCTTGCTTATCGAAGTTAATTTCAGGACATGGTACTTGTCATCTTAAGTGAAGATTTGATGTACTTTCAGACATTTTTATGGCTCATTTTTCCATGATTCATATCGTGTTAGTGCAATTTGAGCCTGCCTAAGTTTTTTTATTTGTGCATTGCTGATCCCAAGCCTGGACAAAGGAGGAGGGTGGCGTCAGGCCATAGAAAATTTGCTATATGTAATCACATGGATCATAATTTAGGATATATGTCCTCAACACCCTTTCGGTGTCATATCAGGCGAAAGAAAAAGGAGGAGGAGAAGAAGAAGAAGATTATTATATTATAAGCTGCTTTGGGGAGTATTGAAAACATTAAAAGTAATTAAAATAGTTAAACACAGCCTTTTGATCTGTTCACCAGTGCTAACATTATTATAAGCACTTTTAGGCAGTTTATAAGTTGGCTGTGGTGGTCTTTCTCTTTCATTATTTCATTTGGCTGTGAGTTTTTATCTCTTTCATCTCCACGTATAGACTTATATTTTGCATTAACTTTTTGCAGGTGCCGTTCATGGTCAATACAGCGACCTTTTGAGGCTCCTTGAGTATGGTGGTTTGCCTCCTCAGGCTTGTTATCTGTTCTTGGGAGATTATGCAGATCGTGTCAAACAAAGCTTGGAAACCATCTGTGTTTTGCTGGCTTATAAGATTAAGTACCCCAAGAACTTTTTTTACTGAGCGGAAATCATGAATGTGCTTCAATAAATCGTGATATAATGAGGCTGTTCAATGTAAGGTTGTGGAAAGTCTTCACTGATTGTTTTAATTGCCTTCCTGTAGCCGCTGTTATTGATGACAAAATTTTATGCATGCATGGGGGGCTTTCCCCTGATTTGAACAACTTGGATCAAGTGAAGAACATCACCCGTCTGACGGATGTGCCAGATACTGGCTTGCTCTGTGACTTGCTTTGGTCGGATCCTGTAGAGATGTTTTGGGTTGGGGAATGAATGGCTGAAGAGTTTCATACACTTTTGGACCTGACAAGGTTTCAGAATTTTTGCAGAAGCATGATCTTGATCTTGTTTGTCGTGCACAGCAGGTTGATGCCCAATTTAGTGTCCAAATTTGATGATGCACCTTTCCGGAAAACTCTACTTCTGTGTTAATATTTTGAATCACATATTTCTTCGAACCATTAAATTAGTTGTCTTCATTTCCGCAGGTTGTGGAGGATGGATACGAATTCTTTGCTGATTGACAGCTTGTTACAATATTCTTGGCTCCCAACTACTGTGGTAAATTTGACAATGCTGGTGCTATGATAACTGTGGATGAAAGCTTGATGTGCTCCTTTCAAATCCTGAAACCAGCGGAGAAAAAACCCAAGTAGTTGATGTCAACAAAAATACGAGGTGGGCCTTCATCTCATGTTGACACTACGCACTAGTAACTTAAATTTGGAATTGTGTTTATGTTAATATGTTTTTCTCATTTGTCATAATAGTAATTGTTGCTCATGTTAAAACTGACTAGTTATCAAATTAGATTGACAGTTCCCTTCTTTATACAATGAGAACTATAAGAGTATAATAAATAGGCAGTTGTGAAACACGCAAATATGGTGTTGAGTTTTATGACATGGTTCCTGGTGAACTTTGACTCTGAATATATTTATTTATTTATTTATATATTTTTGGGAGGAGGTGGGAATACAAAATGCTGAACCGTGAATGTAAGATTATTTAATTCTGCACATATTGGGCATATTATTCCTGATTTGACTCAATGATGTAATGTGATAACTCTTTGGGTCAATAAATTATTTGGACTACTGACCTGACTGCTTTTTTATCGAGTTGTTTGTAGTTGACTTATTGAAGTAGATTTACATTTTGTCACGCAATTAAAATCCTTTTCTCTTGTATACACCATTTTTGTTTTCTTAAGCAATCCATCATTATAGTTGTACCATTTTTATTTGCTGAAAGTAGTAACTTACAAGGGAGTCGGCGCTGAAGGATGTACTGGATATATTTTGCAGTGATCACGATTACAAAAAGAATGGTGTAAAAGCAGGTTTCGGAGCTAAATATCAAGAAACATGGTCAATGATTCCTGTCGCTTTGGAAAAATTAAGTTTCCCAGAAATGTGGGTTTGACTAACATTGGCGGAATGCTGGATCGTTTTGGCCTTCATCTTTTTCTCTTTTTATGGACACGATTGTATGAAAAAATTGAAAAACGTAGAAGAGAAGGTTACATGGATGGCAACTCGTACATTATCGTTTTGACAGTGGAGTGACTGACGATCAAAGTATAGGTAAATCTTACGTGCTTCTGAGTGATTGATTATTCTGGCTTGTCAGAAAAATCCTGCTGTGTGAGTATGCTGTAGCTATAGGTCAAGTGTCTTCTCATGCCCGGTAAAATATTTGGTTCAAACAAAATGATCTGATGAAGAGGTGAGAAAGCCGGTGATTTGAAAGGACCATGGATTGATACCCTTTTACTTTTAACAACGAAAGCATGGCAGGTACTTGGCTTGAAGTATAGAGGAAGTGCTGGTGTTCTTTCATGTTCATTTGAGACTTATGAGTACTACGTCCGTGCTGATTCATATGCTTTCTTGCAAGCGAACGAGTTCCCAATGGGAACCTGATATGATCAGATTGCCGGTGGTTTGTGCGGTTTTAGTACAAGTAACAGTATGGTCGATAGGAACCTGCTACACTGTATGTAATCTGGTAATTATGCTAGGAGCACCAGATGCCAACTCTACAAAGTTCTCAAAATGATTAGATTGACGTACTCCTTCTCAAGGGTTTTTGAGTCTCGAGTATGTCCAGATAGGTCGTGCCAACCAGCATGAATACTCATACTGCAAAGAGGGAAACACTTTCTTTGATGGATGGATGTAAAACACATGATTCGAGTCAGGGTTTTATATTCAGAACCGGTCGGTCCGACTCGTTATTTTCGAGTTGAGTCAGTTTCAGAGCACGTGTACTGAGCCGACGTCGGTCTCGTGTATGAGCCATAAGGGTCATGTGTACCCAAGTATATGATGATAACGTTATGAACACAGCAAGAAAGAATGAGTTATTAGAATATATGAGAGTATGTAGTTCATTTTTTTATTATGATATATAATGGATCGTAGAATTAGTTTTAGGCCATTTACCGCGTTACGGGCATTTGGGTGGGTTGATAGTTCTAGAGCATATCATTATGATTTTTTTGTATTGTTTGATTTTATGGGATTTTTCCATATTTTTTTGGAATTTTTACGACTTAAATATTATTTTTGACTCGAGTCAGAGACGAGTCAAGTAATATTTACGACTTTGCCACCACATACCCCTGCGCCCTTCTCTTCTTCTTCCCCAAATCCTCGCCTGCCGCGCCGCCCCTGTTCGCGCGCCACTGCCACCACGGCCGACGCCTGGCCACCGATCGACGACACCCAGCTCGGCCACGGTGTGGCCCTGCCGCCCCGACCAAGCCGGGCCACGAGCTGGCCGCCGCGACGCGAGGAAGCCGCGCCTTTGCGTCGTGCTTCCATCGCCAATTGCGCCGCTGGGCACCGTTGCCGCTGCGATCCAGCAGTCGCCTTGGCACCCTCGATCCTTTAGCTCGCCTTTCTCGACCGGAGCGGAGGCCATCGCCGGCCTGGCCAGTCGGATTTTGCGACCCATCGCCGCCGCTCTGTTTTATGCATTTTCCGGCGAGCCGCCACCTCCGTTGGCCGCATCGACCTCATAGATGAGTCGAGTTCGCCGAGTAGGTTCTGAGGGTACCCAACGCGACCACTTTCTGGCTAGTAGACGCCGCCGGCAATTATCGCTGGAAAACCATCGGAAGCTGCCGGAAAACCGCCAGTTGGACTCGATCGAACATCGGACGCTGAGATGCGCCGAATTTGAGTTCCGAGACGCGCGACGGAACCCTAGCCGTCGCCGATTGCCGACAACGTGAAATATAATTACCTCCGATTTGATTATTTAAAATTGATGATAATTGTTAGCATAGCGTGCTAGGGTTGATTAATTATCATGATTAATGTCTTGACCATGAATAAAGTAAAGATGTGCATAATGAGATTGTTAGTGAATGAATAGTAAGTGATCTAATGTGGTAGATCGAGTTGAGCATGCTAATCTGAGTAATATAACTTAAGAAAATTACAATAAAATTGGTAAGAATAGGATGGGTAGAATTATTTTCATATTTATGATTATTGATTGTGATTGATGTTTATTGAGTTTGATGTATCATTTAGTTAGCGAGCGTTAGTATTTAGTTTTGATGTGTAGGTACGGAGTAGGAGCTCGCCGCCTAGGCGCGATGACACGCTTGGAGCTTCTACCAGGTCCGTTTAGGACTCGTCTCTGATTTACTCTTTCTATTGTATGTTTAATTTATTACCTGCAGGACGGGTTAAGTGGCGTTTTATCGGATCCCACTTAACTCGGGCCCTTTAACCGAACATTTCGTGGATTAATAACTACTCGAGGATGAGATCCCTCGAGGATGATTTTGAAAACAAGATCCACCAGAAGTTGCCTTCGGGCCTATTATATAAATCCATACCCAGCCCTATATATATGTAGTTTTCGCGTTTTCAGTAAGACGAGAGATAGGGAGACCGACTGCACGTACCATGTAGAGGATACTGTGACAGTCAAAGCGGGCTCTGGATTAGTGCCAGCGGACTGTTCCATTCCCGAAGGATCCTGACAACTCCGCGTTTGAGTTCCTCACACCCGGAGAACGTGGAGGTTTACGGGTACTGTTAAGTACAATGCATATCCAGACTTGTGGTTCAAAGGGTACTAAAGGCGACTGCCTGAGAGTACTCGGCCTTCGTGCTCAAGGCCAGAAGAAATATGGAGGTAATGATAAAGTTTCACGAGAAGTACTGAAAAAGAAGTGCTGAGAGTAGCACAGTACCAGCAGCAGAGCAGTAAGTTCGGGATGCTACCGGGTCTGCAGCCCAGTGGCTCCTCAGTAGTGCCCTTCAGAGTGTTCACGTGGAGTATATGCTGTTTTCTTTCATATGAGAGTTTGCTCTCATAACCAGCTTGTTATAGTTATTTTATTTTCTGGACCAGTAATACTTGTTACTGACATGTTTTTATACTATATGTAGGTGATAAGCATGAGATGGATGTGCCGGCCAGGACGGAGGAGCAATAAGGTCTTCTGCACACACACATTGGGTGATTAAATGTTTAATGTTTTATCTATGATATTATTTTATAAACATGTTATGATTGAATATTTGAGGCATGACAATGACATGAAATGAAATGATCAAAGTAGCGCAGTAAAAGTGTGATGGGTTAGGACCCAAAGTTTAGAGAATGATGAATATAGTAGATTAGAAGTTTGTGTGAATATTATTGTTGTTATGCGTATATATGTTTGAATATATGATTTTAACAGGGTGGCCCCTCATTGCATTTTTAAGGGAAATTCTGTCCATTTCATTTTAAAATTTTTACTAATTTTGATTATAATTGTGGTGGTGTGAAAATTAGTTGCATGTCATCCATGTAGTATCCTGTTAGGGTTTTATACATTCATACATACATATAATAAGTTGGATCTTCGTCTTAAGACGTCGAGATTGGATCCGCACGAGTTAGATTCGAGTTAGCCGACATAACCGAGGCATGTAGCATGCCGGTTTGATTCACGAGTGTGAATCAGATTTGGGGTGTTACAATAGATATGCTGCTATCGAGTTTTTTGAACATAACAAGTTTGTAATCAAAGATGATCTGAAAGTTTCGAATTCTTCCAGAGATGATCTGAAATCAACAAACTCAATTACCATTCGAACGATTTTTCAAGCTCAAGATGTGATCGAAATTGATAATAAATATGACCGTGGGATGATCTTGAACTTGATCGCCAGACCACATTTCCCAAACCTTACAGGGACGATTATTACCCTGCCAAGAAATTGATGCTAAAAGATTCTACTGCACGCCACTCCATCTAGCCCAATCGACAAATTGCATGCCACCATATATGTTGTTTGCAAAACGCACCCCAACTGTGAAAGCCAGGGCGACGGGGGGAACTTGCTTTGCTAGTGGTGATGCTTCGACAACGCGCTCTAGACCGTTGATAACTTGGTACCGAGTGTTGGAAGAAACACCAAGAAAAACACCTAAAAAGCAAACAATATACACATCCGCAATCAGAAAGCACACAAATTTAAACGTTTTTGTACTGTCAAGCGAAGAGCCACATGAAACCAAAGCTATCTTTTGAATCGTTAAATATATTAGATGAGAAGCGAACAGGTAAATTCAATCTTTCTCTAATGAATGCAACTACTATAGGTTAAAAAAACTAGGGAAAAGAATGTGCATATATGAAAGGCATAAGTAAATAAAATGAATAACATGTTTAAAGATTTGTCCATACCCCAAAGAGCTGCACTCTTTAGAAGAGGAGGAACAGGTATATCATCCTCAGATTTCTTGATACTCCTGCACAATTGACACTCCCGGTAAGTGTGACAAACAGTAACATATTTAATTGCCCAAAAGAATTACATAAGCAATTCAATACCATACGAATAGGAGTTGACTAACAAAAAGAAAGACCTAGTTCAACTTGGATACAGCAACAATATGGAAGAATTATGGTCATTAATATAATTATAACTTAAAAGACACTTTTTTATGACATTTAGATTTCAAAGAAGCAAAAGGAAATCAATTGTTATGAAAAATGTTTTGGCAAAACCAAGAAATGAGCAAATTATTAATAATTGATTTCCTAAACTGAAGACTTGCATAGCTGTGCTAGTGACATGCAGTGACCTCTTAATATGACATTTAATCAAAGTACTCCTAAAATGGAGACTTGCACTTTTGAAAACATGCAATGTTCTATGAATAGACACTGAATAGCATTCAGGAAGAGCAATTATGCATGGATACGTTGCCATCAAGCTACAAATGAAGTTTAACTAATTCCACAAGGGACAAATGGTCAGATGAATTCATCATTACCGTTTGGCAGTCATTATCAAGTTTGCAATTCCTTGGCCAATTATTCCACAAAAGAACCCCACCGAAGCATACATAATACCCTGCATGCATAGATGAAGATAATTTTTTAACATAGAAAACCCAGTGGAAAAACGGAACATAGCATCTCATTGTATAAGTGGTAATCTTAAATGAAATGGAGCAGTCTCTGCTAGCTTATTTTTAACATCTATTATATTAGGTATACGCTACAATTGTTAAAATTCATTTCAAATCACAACATTTTGATCTACAATGACTTATCCTATCTAGGCTGGAATAACTTCAATCTCCAAATGCAATTGATCGCAAAAATCATGCAGAAACAGCAGCCCGTGAAAGGATGAAGTCAACAAAAGTTATGACATCATCATCATTGTATATATCTTTCTCAAATTATGACATAAGTATCATGAGATGATTATGACAGTAATTTTGATTTAGTTGAACATGAACATTTTCGACATCATTTCATGATTCATACCTTGTAGAAATATGTTCCAATTCTTTGTTGAATAGAAAATCGGCATCCTGGCCTTTCAGCTTCAAAAACACTGCATAAGATACAGCGACTTAGAGAATTCGGCATTATCACAAGCCCACTTACAGACAAATAGTGTATTAATAAGACCTTGTAACAGTAAGCATCTAGAACAGTAGATTTATACTTCACAATGTCAGACACAGCAAATACATAAACAGATACAAAAAGTGATAGCAAATCGCCCCTCTAAAGTAACAGGGAACATTTAGAACAGCATGCATTTGATCCCTTATGTAATGGTTTCGGATGATCCATGGGGAAATGAGTCAACTTTATACTATTTAACTCCTGCCTGATAAAACAAAAAACTTTTACACTGCACTGATAATAGAAGATAAAATGTTTTACCTGCTAGGAAGAGCATTATAAGCATGTTGAACACGCCCAAGGAACCCACTAGAGACAGATGCCTGACCAAAACGTGCATAAGGTGCTAGCATACCCACAAGGGCAACATTGACAACTACACCTACTAATAGATCGGCAACATATAACTCAAATTCTGACCAAAAGTCCTTTCCTCTCTTCTGAACTTCAGCAAATGTTGCACAACAAGAGTCAATAACTATCTGCAATCCCAATTTTAAATTTAATGAGTGTGTGAAAATGTTTAAGATCCTCTCAAAGGATGATATTGAGCAAACCTCTGTCCCCATTTTGAAAAGAAAGGACGGATCAGCTAGCATTCGATTACGAAGCATGGAGCAGGCTCTGACTGCAGGCCCCAAAGGCCAAGCTGATGCCTGAAATAATACTAAGAACGAATTAACATTCAATTATATTATATATATATATATATATATATATATATATATATATATATGTATATGTTTCAATATAGACTTGAGAAGGCAGCAAAATACAACAGCAAATAAACAAATAAGATAGAAAGCTTTACCTGCAAATCCAGGTACCTAAGAAGAAGAACCTTACGAATTCCTAAAATTTTAGCTGCCTCTAACATGTCAGATGGAAGACTAACACCCCGAGCCTGGGCTTCCCTCATCACCTCCTCAAATTTCAACAGGGATCCAAATTCTCTCTCCTCATAGTCATCTTCTTCATTACCATTCCCACCATCACCACCTCCTCCTCCTCCCCAGGCGGGAATCTATTATCACCATTATTGCCAATAAAAATACCTCCACCGCCATCCGAGCTATCAAGCTCCACAGGTGCTGATGCCACAGACTTTTCGGAAACAACAGACACATCACCGTCTCCTTTCAACGCAACATTCGAGTCAACCAATTCCTCTACTTGGTTTGGCTGCATCGAGCACCTGATCCCAACACTCCATTTGTTTGCCTTCGGCAAGTGAACCACTACATTGTTACTACTAAAACACACTCTTGAAGTCCGAGTACCAACACGAAGGATCGCATTTTTATTGCACTCCGCAGCAGAACCGACCACCCCAGCAGCACAATGCTCGGAAACATGGCCCAGATCACAGAGCTTAAAGTTCGGGCAGCAAAGAGCCATACTTTGCCAAACTATATATCAAACTAAGAATCGACAAATAAACAACAGAGCAGCAGCGAAGGTATTGATCAATGCAAAATCAACAACAAAACTTTGTCAGCTTCGATTCCTACCAAAACACCACAGCAATGCAAAGTTTCTTTTCACCAACCTCTGCAACAAAGAACGCATCTTTTGTGCATCAAAAGACTGAAAACACGGAATGATAAACAACTCCCCTCGAATCCGAGCGCAACCAAACAAAAAGCAAGCGCCCAAAAACGAAAACTTGGGATTGGAATCAAATATGAACAAGGAGATGAATCAACTGAACCTGAACCAAAGCAGCCGCCTCTGATTCACAGACTGCTCCTATTCGCCGGAGAAGTTGAAGCGAAGATGGAGCAGTTCAACAATGGCCGGAAAATTGTCAATAGGAAGGCGGCGGCGGCGGCGGCGGCGGCGGCGCAAAATCTTTGAAGCTTTTAACATATAAACAAAGCAAGGTAATAATAGTGTGATTACTAATAACCACAATATAATAATAATAATTAGAAAATAATGACAGACTTATCACACAAGAATTTTAATTTTTAGATTCTCGTAATTCGGGCGTGAATTACATTTTTTATATATTTTTATAATTACTTAATTTTACTTTATATTTTATCTAAATTATTTAAAAAGAAATTGTGATAATTTAATAAACAGTAATATATAAACATAAAAAATAATAAAAGAAAAAAATGTAATTCACCCCGAATTACGATAAATGTATTAATTTTCTTTTGTATTGGAGAAAACGTAAAATAGATTTGAATTATAAAAAAAACATGATAATATATATTGGTTAAAAAATATTAAGAACACAATGCATGGAAAATTGTACACAACTTAGTAATTAAAAAACAAATAAATAATCTATATGTTAGTTCAAAAATATAAACAACACAATAATAATAAACAAAGTAGTAAAATACATAAAAATTTATACATAATTTATAAGAGGTTAATAAAATTGTCAATCTCATTTGTGATTTTGAGAATCTAGACTTTAAATCTGGTAAATAAGTCAACGAGAATAATTTTTAAAGTGTAAATTATATTTTTATAAGATTCACAATCCCTTAAACACTAGAAATCTGTTAATTATATTATACATCTCTCAACATTTTTAATTTAATTTATAAATTTGTGAGCTTAAAAGACGGGACGTAAAAAAAATTATTCGACATTTATAACTTAAATTCATTAGAGTTTAATCTCATTTAGAAGTGAAATATTAATTATGTTATTAGTCTAAACATTAATAAATTATATTTAACCAAAAGAATATGTTATAACACTCCCAACGAGTCCTCAACCGCAAATCTTACAAGTACAACCCCAGTTTACCCTACTGCAGCGCCTGCACGACGAGCGTACGCCACTGTCATGTACGCCTACCCAACGCCCACACCCACCTCCTCCTCCTACCGCAAGCTCCCCTCGCCCATTTCCCCCACCACCACGCCGCCGGCCATCTCCTGCCGCCGCCGGCGCCGCCTCAACCGCCACTGCTCCCTCCCCGCCACCCACAACCACCGCATCCAGACCCCATCCCTGCGAGCCCCCGCCCCCGCCACCCAGCGCAGTTACGAGCTCCTCCTAGCCGGCGCCCGCTCGCTCGCCGACGTCCGGGTGGTCCACTGGAGCTTGGTCAAGGACGGGTTCGATCAAGACCCCTTCTTGGCCACCAAGCTCATCAATGCCTACTCCCTCTTCGGCTCCCTCGATGACGCAGTCCGAGTGTTCGATGAAACGCGCGACCGAACCGTCTTCGTCTGGAACGCGCTGGTCCGTGCTTTCGCCCTCGCCGGCCAAGGCGGCGACGCGGTTCGGCTGTGTGAGGAGATGGGTAGCGCCGGCGGAGTTGGGATGGATAGGTTCACGTACCCGCACCTGCTCAAGGCTTGCTGCGTCGCCGACGCATCGAAAGATTCGATTTTTAGGTTGGGGAGGGAGGTGCATTGTCACGCTTTGAGGCGCGGGTTTGAGGTGAATGTCCATGTTTCGACCACATTGGTGGATCTGTATGCGAGAGTTGGGTGTGTTTGGTATGCTCGGTGTGTGTTCGACCAAATGCCTTGCAGAAATGTGGTGTCTTGGAGTGCTTTGATCGCTTGCTATGCGAAGAATGGGAGGCCGTTTGAGGCGATTGAGAAGTTCAGGATGATGGTGGAGCTGGGTGGTGATGTGCCGAATTCGGTTACTATGCTTAATGTGCTTCAAGCTTGTGGAGCTCTGGGTGCTTTTGAGCTTGGGAAGGCTGCTCATGGTTATGTTGTTAGGAGGAGATTGGATTCGATTTTGCCAGTGTCGAATGCGCTGGTGACGATGTATGCCAAATGTGGGAACTTGGTGATGGGGAGGAGGGTGTTTGATGAGATGGTCGAGAGAGATGTTGTTAGTTGGAATTCTATGGTGTCTGGTTTTGGTGTTAATGGTCTTGCTTTGGAAGCAGTTCGGAGTTTGGAGGAGATGGTCGGTGTTGGAGTTTTGCCGAATCATATTACTTTTGTGAGTGTTTTAGGTGCTTGCAGCCATGTGGGGCTTGTAGAGGAGGGGAAGAGGATATTTGGTTCGATGATGGAGGAGTACAATGTGGTGCCTGCGGATGAGCATTATGCTTGTATGGTTGATCTTCTTGGTCGTGCCGGTCAATTCGATGACGTGGAGAAGATTATTGGAATGATGCAGACTGTTCCTGGTCCTATGGTCTGGGGTTCACTTCTCGGTGTGTGCCGAATTCATGGCAATTTCGAGCTCGCGGAAAGGGCAAGCTCACATCTATTTGAGCTTGAGCCTAATAATGCTGGTAATTATGTGCTTTTGGCGGATGTTTATGCTCGAGCTAATATGTGGGATGATGTGAATAGGGTTAGGAGGCTTTTGGAAGCTGAAGAACTTGTGAAAGTTGCAGGGTGTAGTTGGATTGAAGTGAGAAGGAGGCTTTACTCATTTGTCTCGGTTGATGAGTTGAACCCACAAATTGAGCAGCTACACGCATTGCTGGTTAAGATATTAGAGGAAATGAAAGATGGAGGTTATGTTCCAAACACAAAAGTTGTGTTATATGATCTTGATGAAGATGAAAAGGAGCGAATCCTGCTAGGCCATAGTGAAAAACTAGCCGTTGCATTTGGGTTGATCAACACAAGTACGGGTGAAACCATTAGAATTACAAAAAATTTGAGGCTATGTGAAGATTGCCATTCTGTTACAAAGTTCATTTCGAAGTTTGCTGATAGAGAGATATTTGTCCGGGATGTGAATAGAGTCCATCATTTCAAAGATGGCGTGTGTTCATGTGGTGATTATTGGTGACACCTTCCACATACTGCAAAACAGTGTTGCTTCTCTTTCTTCCCATCAGACAGACTTTACATGTACAGTAACTTCAACGTTCTGTCTGTAATTTGAAATTTTGCTGGACGTTGAGGAAATATGTCAGTATTCAGCATAGAAGTTGAAAATCATACAATCATCAAAGGATTATATCTACATGTACATTTCTCAAGTGTAATTTCTATTGATCCAATTACACTCATAAAAGAAACTTTCGGATACATAATGATTTCATCTGCTCTTGTTCTTGGCAATGACAAGAAATCGAGATGCGTAACCAAGAATAGCGCATGAAAATGCGACTCTTATGGACGTGATGAGGAAGGTACTTGTTCCTCTTCTATTTTTAATAGATTCTGAAGTACATCATCCATTGTTGGTCGCTTGCTTCTATCCTCCGCAACCCAGGATAAAGCAACATTTATCATTGTGATGGCTTGCTTTCTGTTGTATACATCATTTAGTCTGGTGTCTACAAAGTCACGTATCCATGATTCCTCTTCAGAATCTATCTTACGGCTCTTTGTTCTACTCCCTTTTACAATCTCAAGTAGCACAACCCCGTAGCTGTAGACATCAACCTTTGCAGTGATGGGGAGGCTGGAAGCCCATTCTGGTGCCACGTACCCTGTTGTTCCTCGTATACGAGAAACAGTGGATGCAAATCTGCCTCGACGTGTCAACTTTGCCCGGCCAAAATCAGAAATCTTAGCTTCAAAATCACCATCTAGAAGGATGTTTTCAGGTTTAACATCTCAGTGAATTACCCCCTCTCCAAACACTCGTCATGAAGATACGCCAATCCCCTGGCTGTGCCCACTGCAATCTTTAACCTTTGTGCCCATCCAAGCAAGTTTGTAGGATCACTCCCGGAAAACAAATGTTGAGCCAGGGAATATACTCATACACCAAAAGCGTATGTGCCGCTTCAGAGCAATAACCCCTCATTCTTACTAAATTCATCTAGTAGATTGTTTCGATGGTGCTCACTTCTGCCCAGAACTCCCCTTCACCTTGACTCATGTTGGCCAGCCTCGTCATTGCTACAACTCTTGCATCATCAAAAGGTTCTTTGTAGACGTTACTAGACCCTCCTCTGCCCAGCTCTTCCCTGAATTTGTTTGTTGCTGTCTTCAATTCAGCATAAGTAAATGTTCTGAACTGTCTAGATATTGGCTCTGTATCCTTGCTTCACTGATCCATGCATCTCTCTAACCCTGTAAAGCTAACGCCTCCCGGTCACAATGAAGAGAGCTTCAACCCCCCCCAATGGCACAAACAGACCAGTATAAGAAAGTGTAAGATTTCTCATTACTGGTCTGATACAGGATTGGGGAGGCGAGATTCTCTTCTTTTTTGGTCTGCAAACCGGGTCTTCTACTCTTAGTGTCGGTGAGCTTGCTGTGTCCAAGTTCTTGGGTACTTTCAGGTACATATCCCCGAGATAGAAAGGGGACTGGTAGCCATTAACCAAAAGAAACCATGTCCAAGTTCTTGGGTACTTTCAGGTACGTATCCCCGAGATAGACAGGGAACTGGTAGCCATTAACCAAAAGAAACTTTATAAAGCATTGACCCTGGCCATTTATTCTGTACACAAATCCATCACAGTTGCACTGCCTCGCACTGACGCAGGCAACCTTGAAGGGTTTTCCCTTCACTTATGTTGTCATCATACCCATTAAAATCTGTATGAGCTACTTTACAAATTTTACCTCGTGTCTAGGATATTCACACCCAAGTTTAAACTTTTAGGCCTACAACCTTTGAACCAATCGGTTGGTCCTGCCGCTCATACCCCACAAGACAGGAGCACTCGGGAGCCAGTGTGTAAACGCAGACTCCGTTCTTACCACACAGGCCATGGATCTTACACTTCTCGGTAAGAGCTTGCCAGGTGATACTCCACGACCCAGTTGATTCTTCCAAGCTGTCGAGCCTGAGGTTGCCATCATAATCCAAGGTCAGACGCCTCTCGCCTCTGAGGCCTATATTAGTGGCATTGAAGCTCATCTTATCATAGTACAAGAAGCGGCCTTCGTCGCGAAGCACACCGAATCTCAAAACGTTGTCATTATCATCTAGGAAGCTATAATAACCGGAGAATAAGGAACCTTTTCAGCTGGCCGAGACGAGGCCTTCTCTTGGTGATGGGTTACAGAGCTAGCAGTGTGTCAGTGGGAGAATCGAAGCTGTGCCACCGAAGATTGCTGCATGGGTCTCTGAGGACCAGGTTACCGGTGTTCAATAGCTCAAGCATGTTGGCTTGGACGGTGAGGTTAGAGTTTGCCATCCAAACAGGGGAGTCATCGCAGTCCAAGGGCACCAAGCTGCCATCGTTCAGGCTGTGGAGCCTTTCCAGTAACAGGTTGGTCACGGTTGGCCACCCAGACGGCTGTTCTGTTGGTGATGGTGAACCAGACGGCAAAGCAGTAGGCATTTGTGCCGACATTGTAAAACCCAGCAGTGAAAGACTTGTCTTGAGAGATCAATACGTCGGATTCGTCTTCTACACGTATAGAGGACCCTCTTCTCAAAGTACAGGTTGAAGAAGAATAAAAGGAAGTTACAGGTATAGATAGAAAAAATGCAAGCTGCCAACATGAGCTGAAAGTAGCCATGGTTGGATTATGGTTTATTTCCTTGCTTGCTCGGTCTATATACGTAGTCGCTGGCAAGTTGGTGTATATATGTAGAAGCTCAAGATTAATGCAGTAGTTGTCTGGTGCGGTAACATTGCAGACTTTGTCAACAAGTTGAAGTTGATAAGCGCCATTAACAATTATATGATGCATAAAAGAACAATAAAAAAACTTAAAAGACTTAAAAACTCTTTGAACATACTCTTAATTTGCTTATTACATGCACGTACTTAGTGCTAACTGTTAAGTACTTAGTGCCATATCCATTTTGATACTATCTCTGCTTAGTACTTTGTGCTAAGTGAGAGTAATTAGCAGGTTTACAATAATCTAACAATGTTTCTACGTGGTAGTTAATGTGAGGGAAAGATTGATGTGGGTAAGTGAGATCATTAAGCAAATGTTAGAAGTAGTATTCGTAGCGTATCAAGGTGGGATGCACTTGAATGCACTGTGCAATTTTTCGTGGGTTATTATCAGTGCTCAGCTAATAGCTGATATTAATTAGAACAAACTCAGGTCATGCTAGATTTTGTGTATATAGTCTACGTTCGATTATGAAATTGAAATATATTATGGTCATTGACTTTGTTGTTCTTTGGTGTAGACTTGTAATGTGCTTGGGAAGAAAATGGTGCTAATCATCATATGACTTAACAAATGGTCAGGATTGACGAATGCCTTGGCTTGGAATTGAACAATTGTATAAAGTTTAGTGTATATATGTAAAATTCTTGATAGATAAGAAAAATACATGTCTACTTGTTATAAATACGTACAGGTCTTAATCAAGTAACGGCCAAATACGATATTATTATATAAAACTATCACATGCATATTGCATATCATCTTATTACATACGATGAATAATATTTTTTGGCATCAAGGGATCACTACAATATCATAAGATAAGTTTATTTGTATCTATATGTAAAGACTGCAACTATGCTTCTGAAAACTGGTCGGACACATCAAGACTCAAGAGTAGTGGATGAAAACATGGTTATCATGGCTACATTGTGGATGATGCTTCGTCCTCTTCAACATTGGATAGAATCTGAACTACATCCTCCATTGTTGGTCGCTTGCTCATGTCCTCATCAATGCAGGATAATGCCACCTTTATCATCACAACAGCTTGTCTTTTGTTATATTTATCTTTCAATCTGTGGTCTATAAACTCAGCTATCCATGACCCATCTCCGGAGAGCTCAATCTCAATCTTTGCGAAGCGTATGACCTGTCTCAACTCCATCTCCTCTTTCTCTCCTTGCAAGGTCCAATTTGATATTCTTCTCCCCCTCACAAGCTCGAGTAGCACAACCCCATAGCTGTAGACATCAACCTTGGCAGTGATGGGAAGGTTTGAAGCCCATTCTGGTGCCATGTACCCTTTTGTGCCTCTCATGCGAGAAACATTTGAAGAAAACCCACCTCGGTGTGACAATTTTGCAAGCCCAAAGTCAGCAATCTTGGCTTCAAAATCACTGTCCAATAGTATGTTTTCAGGTTTCACATCACAGTGAATGACCCACTCCAAACACTCATCATGGAGATAGGCCAACCCCTTGGCAGTGCCCATTGCAATTTTGAACCTATGTGCCCATCCAAGCAAGTTTGTGGCCTCAGTGTTGGCAAACAAATGTTTGGCTAAAGAGCCATTTTCAACATACTCGTATACCAAAAGCTTATGTGCTGCTTCTGAACAATAACCCCACGTTCTCACCAAATTCATGTGGTAGATTGTTCCAATGGTGCTCACCTCTGCCCAAAACTCCTCTTCTTCCTGGCTCCAATTTGTCAGCTTCTTCACAGCAACAACTCTTGCATCTTCCAAAACTCCCTTGTAGACCCTACCAGACCCTCCTCTCCCCAGCTCTTCCTTGAACTTATTTGTTGCTTTCTTCAACTCAGCATAGGTGAATCTTCTGAACTGCTTTGTTATTGCCCTGTACCCTTGCTCCACTGCATTGGGCACCCCTCTATCCCTATACAGATAGTACCAACCACACAAGATGAACAAAGCTTCTATCACTCCAATAGAAGAAACAAACCAGTACAAGTAACCGTAGGTTCTCTCCTTCCTGCCCTCATACATGATCGGAGAGGCAAAACTCTGTTCCTTGTCAAATCTGCAAATTGGGTCTTCAACCGTGAACAGAGAATAACTCATGGTGCTAAAGTTCTTGGGCAGCTTCAGAAAGATGTTCCCAAGGTAGGCAGGGGAATGGTAGCCATTGAATAAGGAACCTTTGTGGTAGCACTCTCCGATGCCATCAATCCTATAGAGAAAAGCTTCACACCGGCAGTCTCGAATACATCCGTTCTCGCAATCATCAAACGTTCCTCCGTAGGTGTAATTGACATCATACCCATAGAAATCTGTATGAGCAAGCTTTACGAATTTCACATCTTTGCTGTCGTTGTTGCACCACCCGCTATTGAACTTAGCCTTGCAACCTTTGGACCAATCGGTTGGGTCTCGTCTCTCATATCCCACAGGACATGAACACTTGGGAAATGGGGTGTAGACACACAACCCATTCCTACCACACAAACCATGGATCCTACACGCCTCTGCAAGAGCTATCCAAGTGATCCGCCATGACCCAGATGCTGCATCCAAGCTATAGAGTCTGAGGTTGCCATCATAATCCAATGTCAACCTCCTCTTCACTCGAAGGCCCAGATCAGAAGCATTGATGCTCAATCCATCGCTAGACAAGAACCGGCCTTCTTCATCAAGAACACCGAATCTGGAGCTGTTGAAGGTTGATCTACCATTGTTCCAGTTATAGTTGTCAGGATTGGGCCAGTACACGCTTGACACCTCCGGGCCATCATACTTCAATCTCAGAACATTGTCATTATCATACAGAAGGTTATAGTAGCCGGAGAATAGTGCACCTGGAAAACGCATCAAACTTGTATTTTATTGATATTCTAATTGTTACAAATTGATACTATAATTTAAGTGTTACTCATCTCCGTAAGCATGAACAATATTGCAAAGATTAGCATCTGATAAACGTGAATGATGGAAAATTCCATAACATGTGGTTAGGATTACAATTAAATGAGTGGAGCCAAATCGATTTTCGTTTTGTTTATATTGAAATTCAGTGCCCATAATCTAGTCGAGAGTATTGGAATGGTTCCATTCAATTTAAACTCACATTTTATCTCAAAGATTTTCAATCGACCAAGACAAAATTCATAACTTTGAAATCATCTAAGACCTCTATGGTATATTAACAATCAATTTTAATATGCATAGGTAGGAAGATGTTGGGATAAACAACATGAACTATAGGCTAAGCATTTTTTTAATCAAACTTGGATGCACTGAGCTTTGATGAAAGTTTTAACTTCACCGAGTCGAGTAATCGTGTGCTCAAACTCTTTTGTAGATCATCAAACTAGTAAAATCGATCCGATTCTAATCTTATGTTAATAAAAATGGGAACTCAATACTGGCCTTTGCACAATTAAAATAAAGCAAAAAAATTTTAAATAATTGTAATTTGGATTTGTTGAT
>JAURVB010014593.1:0-13692 GCA_033002965.1 Piper betle | reverse complement strand
CCTCGATGCTACGGGACTTCCGGGTATGACTAAATTCTTGAGTTTGTATCCATAATATAATGACTTTCAACGAAGATTTCCCTCGAATATGCGTTCAAAAACCTTGATTTTTGGTAGGAATTGATTTTCAGGATTGGATCATCGTCGTAATCTGGCTAGATGTAATCGTCTCAAGCTCTGGATCTCAGCTTTCAATAATTTGAGAGGTTCAATACCTTCTTCACTATTCGAGTTGCCCCCCATGGAGAAGTTGAATCTATCCTTCAATTTGATTGACACAAGAAGAAAATTAGTCTTTAGTGACAGGAAATCCATTCGTTGAAGACCATAAACCCAGTAGTTGAAAAATTTGTGATCACCAAATCCAATCATTGAACATAAAATTGCTGATAAAGTTTGCAGCTGGAAAGAAATTTGGTCGCAAAAGTAGCGATTGGACGTGCCTGTTTTAGTTCGGTTTCTATGCTAGCCACCAAGATAGTGGTCACAAAGCTGGTTACAAATTATTTGTAATTGGGTTTCAGGTCGTAAATTTGATTTATACTTTGGTTCCTGAGTGGTATCTTTCTGGTTGGTAAATATTTGCAACCCGGTGCTGGTCGCAAATCAATTGCAATCCGGTTGCAAAATGACCTAAAAGTATTTAAAATAATTGTTATTTTTTGTTTAATTACCTATTTAATAATAAAAAAATATAAAAATAAATAAATATGATGAAAAAATATATATATAAATGTAGAATAGAAGTTAAATCTAAAATACAATAAAATATTTAATTTCATTTATGAAATATAAATCCAACGTCTAATACAAAGGAAACCCTATATCTATATGAAGGGAGGGGCGAGAGGATCACGAAGGGGCATAATCACCGGGGCCATGACCTTGATCAGTACATATGGTCATCATATGATGAAGCATCAGACCATCCAAAGCAGCAGTCTAAGCCTCCCTCCCTCAATCCCTTGTCTCTCTTGTCAAGAAGCCGAATAAGTTGGCTATCTCAGGCCTCAACCTCGGCTATCATCTCCTCCCTCATCATCGTGATCTCTACCTGTCTACCCTACTCTCAGGTCTCTAAATTCTCGAGCCAGTGAAGTAAAGATTCGTCAGGTTGAAGAGTGTGGCTCATCATGTCAACATTGGACCTATTATCATCAGAGTGATAAGAAGTAGATCTATGTGACTTCGGAGGAAGGTGGTGTATTACTGTTGACAATACAGATCCCAATCCATAAACCAATCCAGAAGGAAGACGGCGCAGTAACTTGGGTGGAAGGTAGCAAGATTCCAAACACCATTTGTGCCAATAATAGTAAGTTTTGTTTTATTGATGTTAGCAACATCATTTCTGGACCTATACCGAGAGAAATTGATAAATGTATACGCATGGAGTATCCAAATATTTATGCTAATTTTCTAAGTGATTCAATACATTTCTCACTGCTCGAGCTGCCTATCCTTGAATACTTGAATCTTTCCCGCAACAAGCTTGGTGGAGACATCCCCAACACCATTTGTTCCAATAATAGTAATTTACGTATTTTGGATTTTAGCGACAACATCATTTTGGACCTATACCGAGAGAAATCGGTAATTGCTAGCGCATGGAGTATCTGAATATCTGTTCTAATAATCTAAACAGTTCAATACCTTCCTTTGATTCGAGCTACCTATCCTTGGATACTTGGATCTCTCCGGCAATCGTCTTGGTGGACAGATTCCGAGCACCATTTGTGCCAATAATAGTAAGTTACGTGTTTTGGATTTGAGCAACAACATTATTTTTGGACTTATACTGAGAGAAATTGGTAATTGTAAGCAAATGGAGTATGTGAGTATATATTCTAATTTTCTGAACGGCTCAATGCTTTCTTGACAATTCAAGCTGCCTATCCTTGAAGCCTTGGATCTTTCCAGCAATCAGGTTGGTGAGAGATTCCGAACACCATTTGTGACAATAATAATAAGTTAGGTAATTTGGATCTTGGCAACAACATAATTTTTGGACCTATACCGAGAAAAATCGGGGAAAGTAAGCGCATGGATTATCTGAATGTCCATGCTAATTTTCTAAATGGTTCAATGCCTTCAGCCCTATTCGAGCAGCCTTCCATGAACATTTGGATCTTTCTCACAATCAACTTTAAGAAGAAATTCCAGACTATAACTAGAGACTGCTCGGTGCATCCTTTCACCTAGATTTCAGTTTCAACTGCTTACATGGGACGATTCCCCAGTGGTTGATTGCTTCCCTGGGCATACTTTGGTTTGACTTATCGAACAACGATGATTTATGTGGATATCCGGTTGTCCATCTCTCCAATCATTAAAAAAGAAAAGAAATTAGTTATAATTCCGCCGGCCTCTGACTTTTTATGTCTACTAATGTTAGGCATGGCTGCTCTTTATTACAAGAGACGATGCAGGGCAAATGCCAGAGTGGCACCCCTACCCAATTTTGACCAATATGTGCAAGTTTCATTCCTATCTTCATAAAGCGACCTCTGGCTTTTACCTGTTCAACTTGCTCGGCTCTGGGAGCTATGTGTTGAGAAAAATCCTCAAAGTTAGAGATCAACAACAACGAATACAAGATATGGAAAAATAATGCCTGAGAAATAAAATAAAATAAAACCAAAAAAATAGAGATTTAACGTGGAAAACCCTCCTTTCTCGAGAGTTAAAAACTACAGGACAACAACGAGCAATTCATTACTTCAACCAAAGATTACAGCCGTCAAACATATAGAGATGTATAAGAAGATTACTCACCTAACTTATACTATTAAGATTACACAATTTCTCTCTCTCAATACTCTATTCATTACTTCAACCAAAGATTACAGCCATCAAACATATAGAGATGTATAAGAAGATTACTCACCTAACTTATACTATTAAGATTACACAATTTCTCTCTCTCAATACTCTATAAAAGATTAAACTGGTGAATAATATATTTCGCTCTTCTTATCTCTATATTCCTTTTCTTTTATCTCTCACATCTTGTCTTATTTTGTCTTTGCCTGTTTTAGAATGAGACAAATGAGATCCATATTTATAGAGATGGTTTGAGGCCCTTCATCTTCCATGGAACAACAAACAGTCATCACTATTTGTATTCCGAGATTCCTTTAGTATTCCGAGTGTGACAATGGGCTACATGTCATTAATATTCATACTAACAAATATTAGCAATCTCCCACTTGAGTCCTATTAGAACACTCTAATCCAAATTCTTCCTCCACTTGTTCATTGCATAAGTCCATCACCTGCATGTCAGTGCAAGTATCCTCCGTTGTTTTTCTACGAGAGGACACTACCTTATATAGAACCTTCGTATTTATCCATAACTCCGGGAAGATCTCATGCAAGTCTCCAACAACTTGCATCTGACATTGACATCCTTATCTTCATGCAGATGGGGAATATCTCAATGTTAATCATGCATATTTTCTCGAGTTAGTTGGAACCAACCTCCACCATTGGCCAAGGATTGATCTTGATAACTGTCAAGATCATCATCATCCTTATTAGTAAATCCCCTCAAGAATATCAGTCCACGCATAGTGGTTACATGGTCGAACCCTCCTGGTTCTAACCAACTAGTCTCAGCCAACAGTCCCCTCTCTCAGCGCTTCCAGTAAATTACATGCCCCAAATACTGGCATTGCAGCACTGTTTGGCAACTCGACCCAAATACCATAATCCCAGTAATTTGCTTGGTCACGTCCACGCATCCGTGCTCGCCCACATACCGCTACGCTGCTCATCTCGGCATGCCCAGTATTCGCTGCTCGTGACTTCACGATAATACTCGGTACTGGCTGCTCGGCCACGCCTGGTCATCAACCTCGCTCGGCCGATATGTGCTCGTTGCTGCTCGACCTAGTGTTCGGTCATCACACCCCTCGAATTCGCAACTTGGAACCCGTACGCCTCCGAGGTTTCCTCTTGCTGATATACCGACATGCTCGGTACAATTATTGATCATAATGCCGATACGCTCCATCGAGTACCGGTACTCTTGTTCCAAATCCTAGAACTCGCTAGTACACCTCGGTCACCCAACACGCTTTATGCACCATAGCTTGATCTTTTCCTGCAACTCTAACAAAGATTAACACTGGTAAGTTGTTTCCACCATTCGGATAGCACCGATTATCTGTCTTGGACGTGAGATGACTAGGAACAACTGCCAAACCCTAGCTCCTGGCTTGTCCAACGGACTAGACCTGTAACAATCCACCCCCACCAATGAGACCTGACATCCTCATCGGAGGGTTTAGTTCTCCACAACACTTCTTGATCTTGCTCTTCAATTGCCACTAGTCCCTTTCCTTTTCCCAGCTAGCCTCGCTTCTCGGTTCCTTCTTCCACTTGATAAGACACTCCATTCGTTCCTTTGAAGTCCCTAGGCTGACGTGACTATGCTCCATTCGGACGAGCTCTCCTCAGATTGACTAAATCTTCATAGAAAGGTTCGATAAAACTAACATGGAAAACTGGGTGAAGCTTGTACCCATGTACCTTCTCCACCTCACAAGTACCATCGTACCTATGTACCAATACCTGATGTATCTCGATGCGATTGATTTTCTCCCAAATCAGTGGCTTGAGCTTCAGCTTTACTTTGTCCCCGACGTTGAATGACAATGCCCTCGAGTCAGCATATCTCTTTATTTTGCTCGTTGCTTCGGCCAATGAAGCCACTGCATCCCATGCAGCTGGACACCGTACTCTACCTCCTTGTGGAGCAACCTCTAGTGGTGTAAGAGGTTGGTAGCCCGAAGCAACTTCAAAAGGACTAAGCCCCGTAGTTGAATAACAATGTAGTTTATAAAAAAATTGCGCTACCTCAAGATGATCCAACCTGTTCCTCCAATAGGCTGTGACGAAATGCCTCAATGCATTCACCCTCTCAATCTGCCCGTCAGACTGAGAATGGTTAGCTATAACAATATCGGTCAAGACGACAGTACTCCTCCCACATTCCTAAAGAAGTATTCGGCAGAAGTCTCGGCTGAGCACCCCTGTGGTATTGCTACGAAATACAAGTACTTAGAAAACTGACCCATTAACCTTGCTGACATTCCCTTCACACTAGGGAATCCGGACACCAAGTCCATTAAGACTGAGCTCCATGGTCTCGAAGGTGTATTTAGTGGTTGTAGCAACCCAGCCTCTAACCTTCTTCTCCACCTTATCCTACTGACCCACCAGACAAGATTTGACAAAAACTTCATTATCAACCTCCGTGAAAGTGGCCCGATCTTGTTCCCCAGTAACCCCTACAGACAGGGATCACCTACAGCTTAGCGAGGATGATCGCCCTCTCCCCGGATCTCCGTCGCCACCTCCTTGCTGCACTTGACGCTGAGCACGACATGGCCGTTGCCATCGCCGACAACGATGAAGGCCTTGAGCCTGGTGCACTACCTGGTGCAAGTCAGCTTCTGCACCGGCATGATCTTCATGACTCGTCCTTGAGCACCGGGCCCAGGAGGGTCTCCATGATTTGGTGCTCCTTCACCGACAGCTAGTGGAGGTAGATGTGCTCCAAAGGCCGGATCTTTCCCTCCTTCACCAGCCGACCAAGCTTGGTAACAGGCACCCACTTTTCAAGCTCCTCACGCAGCCCGCCGTGACGCCCACAGTGCCGGTCCCCACACCGGTCTCTGCGCCCACCCCGGCCATAGCCCCGGTCAAAGCCACCGTGGTCGCCTTTGCCTCTTTCCGCCATGGTCGAAGGAGATGGGCAATCCCAGCAAATAGCAGCACCTTCTTCGGCACCCTCGCTGCAACAAACCCTGATCCTCTCGGCGCCGGGACCATCCTCACCGTCACCAACCTGCACATACCAATGACCTTGCAAGGCATAGTATGGGGCTTCCTGATCTTCATATCAGACACCCCATTCACTCCCTCGAAGGAGAACTCGGTCACCGCCACCCAGGTATCAAACGCTCGCCACACCGCTTTCCCGCAGCCTGTCATTGCGTAGGTCGAGGGAGATGAAAGGCGTACGTGAGACTAGTCTTGGAGGGCCGCCACAAGGGCGTCCCCAATAAGTAGGCAAAGTCCAAAGAACCGCCTCTTTTCCTGTCGCAAAGATTTCTTCTTTCTTAGACAATGCACCACGACCTCTTGCTGTAGTATACCGCCTACAGCTTTGTCTGAAGTGTCCATCATCACTCCAAACAGTTGTCCAAAATCTGGCTTGGTACCTACAAGCGGTTGATGTAGTTGCTCTTATCGTCAATCTGCATCCTCCACCATTAATAATCTATTCTATCAAATTTTTCAATCTTCCCTATCTTGGAAGTGTCTGCCATGACTCCTACTCAAATCACGATCCGATTGAATGAAAGTTCCCACGGATGGCACCAATTGTTGTCCCACAAGGGCGTCCCCAGTTTTTAATCTTTGTTTTTTTGGTTTTGTTTTCTTTTGGTTTTGTTTTATTTTATTTCTTAGGCATTATCTTCCCATATTTTGTGTTCGCTATTGTTAATCTCCAACTTTGGGAATTTTTCTCAACAATTGGTGCCATCCGCCTACAAGGGAATTTTCTATCCGCCTACAAGGGAATTTTCTATCGTCCTACTCAAATCCGTTCTCGAGAGTTAAAAACTGCGGGACAACAAGCAATTTACTACTTCAACAAAAAATTATAGCCATCAAACATATAGAGATATAAAAGAAGATTACTCACCTAACTTGTATTATTTAAATTACAAGATTTCTCTCTTTCAATACTCTGTATAAGATTAAACTGGTGAATAATATATTTCCCTCTTCTTATCTGTATATCCCTTTTCTTTTATCTTTCGCATCTTGTATTGGCTTGTTTTATAATGAGACAAATGATATCCATATTTATAGAGATGGTTTGAGGCCCTTCATCTTCTATGGAACAACAAATAGTCACCACTATTTGTATTCCGAGATTCCTTTAATATTTCGAGTATGGTAATAGGCTATATATGTGAGATCCCTCAACTTAGTCCCACATCTAATACCTATTGGGAGAATATCCTGTTTATAAGTGGGAATGGACTAGAGATCTTTACCTTCCGGGGTACCCATTTTAAAGAAATGACTTAGCCCATTACGTTGCACTTTGGGCTGGCTCGTTACAAATGGTATCAGAGCCGACCTGGTTCCGTGTTAGATGGTGGGATGGACTAGGGACGTTGGCTAGGCTGCCGGTCACGGGCCAAAAAAGGTCGCGGGCTGGGGATAGCAACAGGCCAAGACTAGAAATGTTGGCTAGGCTGCCGGTCACGGGCCAGAAAGGTCGTGGGCTGGGGCTAGCAACGGGCCAAGAATAGGCATTTCGGGACGAAATTCCCCAAGGTGGGTGGATTGTGAGATCCCTCAACTTAGTCCCACATCTAATACCTACTGGGAGAAGATCCTGTTTATAAGTGGGAATGGACTAGAGATCTTTAACTTCCGGGGTACCCATTTTAAAGAAATGACTTAGCCCATTACGTTGCACTTTGGGCTGGGTCGTTACAATATATTATTAATATTCATCATAAAAAATATTAACATTATGCGTATGTGTACATGGGCATCGTATGTTGTTTCCAGACCATTGTCACCATCAAGGTGCTCAAGGGGCAGCAAGAAGGAGCATCCAAGAGTTCACCGCCGATTACGAGTCTTTGAGAAGCATTCGACACAAAAATCTTGTCAAGGTGCTCACCTCGTGTTCAAGTATCGATTACGAGGGGAATGAGTTCAGAGGTCTAGTGTTTGAGTACATGCCCAGAGTAATTCTTGGGAAGTGGCTTCACAATGGCATGAGCGGCCGCCTATTCTACTCCAGAGATTGAGCATAGCTTTTGATGTTGCTTGTGCGTTGAAGTATCTTCACCATGGTTGTGTGCCGAGAATTGTCCATGCGATCTCAAGCCTAGCAAAATTCTTCCCAATTGTGATATTACTGCTGCGTTGGTGATTTCGGGTTAGCCAGGTTCATTGTTCATAACAGTAGCAGTCTTTCTGAAACTCAGAGCATTTCTATGAGATATTGGACACTATTGGGTACATTCCACCGGGTAACAATTTTTAACTAACATTTCGTTCGCTTTTAATCTTTTCTTTCTTTCTCTAATTGTGTTAGATTCAATTACCATTGTTATATTGATGATAGATTTTTGTACTTTTTTAGGATGCAGGTTTGTAAAACTCTAGCGGTTGATGATGACATTTTCATTTTTTTATTTTCATATTCATGTTTGTCTCATGGGGAAATCGACCCAATTTTTGTAACGTGGTCTTGTACTTGTGTATGTTGTAGAGTATTCAATGGGCAGCATGCCTTCTATGCGAGAAGACATTTACAGCTATGGAATTGTTCTGCTGGAAATGTTTAGAGGCAAAAGGCCAACAAATGAGATGTTCATGGACGGCCTAAGCCTTCGTAACTACGTGAAGACAACACTCCCAGATGGTGTTATGAACATTGTAGACCACTTCCTACTTTCGCGAAGGGAGAGGCAATTGCTTTATACTTGTAGGGAGAAAGTTCAATATAGTCTGCGAACAATCTTGGAGATTGGTGTGATTCCCCAAGAGCAAGAATGGGAATGAAGGATGTTGTAGCTGATAAGATAAGGGATAAGAGCACCAAGTGTTTGAGGGGGCTCAAAGGTGTATTCAAGGTTCAGTTATGTTTTAGAAGCTTCTGAAGGTTTAGTTTCAATCACGATTCTTGGTACATGAAATTGTACAATTGTGAGCAACTCGCAATTGAGGAAACCAGTTTTTGATACTATCTACTACAACCATTTTTGAAGATAAACTGTGCTTCTATTGTTCTGCAAAATTTCACCTCTTGTTCAATGCCTTTGATCAAATCAACCACTTACAGTCTTTCTATAAAAGCAGCTCCTAACTTTCATGTGTAACATCAAAGAGGAGGGCCTCAATTTCAACAAGCGAACTTTGGCCAAGTCTTTTCCTATTGTAACTCATTTAGATTTGTGGGTTGTGAAACACATTTTCTTCCACATGTTGCATGACTCCACAGCCTGCCATGGACAGGAAGACTTGAGCTAGACTTCCCAGCAAGGTCAAACTTTTGTTTCCTTCAAAGGCTGGCATTTCAAGTAATAAACAATCTTTTAACTAACAAAAAAAGAAAAAAGAAAGAATGAAAAGAACCGACGTGTACTTTATAGCAGAGGAAAGAAGTGCACACAGTTAGAGAAACCCATTTACCTCTACCAAGTAAGTGCTAATAAAATGAAAACTAGAGCTACAATCTGTCTAACACAGCCAGTCTCTAGGCATTCACAATAAAAGATTGGTCTCACATAAGACCAATGTGAAATATGTAAAATCACATTTTGCAAAATATAATATGAGATTTATTTTCAAAACAAAATATCATATTAAAAAACCCAATTAATGTCATTTGAATCCATCATTATTAGAGTAAGCGAACATGATTAGCACATTCATATAACAAATTTAACACATATTTATCAAGTAAATACTATACGTAACTAGCAAGCCATTGTGATAAGTAATCTACTGTATATTATAACAGGATGATTTGTTATGCTCTCACAAATCCCTCTCTTCCATGTAATGCCCTCTCCTCACCCAAAACTCTCTCCTCCCAAAAACTCTTACTTTTAGATTACAAATTAATCTAGACACCTTATTGAGACGCGAATAGCCAGGATTTGTTTGTCTTTACTCGCCTTATCACAATCATCTCTTCAACCACGTTGTCAAGTGATGACATGTCAAATAATCTTCAAAAATGAAAGTGGACCCATGTTCTGAATTTTAGCGCTTCAAGTTTCTCCACAAAGTGACAACTACATTTGCTTTTGATAAATAACAAATCCAGGTTAAATCTTCAAACTTTGAAATTTATTAGATAAGCATGAAATCTATTCAAAGAATATACAATTCCCCCTGCTGTTATAAAATATCCATCGAGAAGAAGTATTAATCCTAATTCAATCACATAGAATCACAAAAGTCAATTAGTATTTTGAATAAATTTATTCTTTTTCATTTAACATATGCTTAATTTTCACAAAAATAATAGAATGGTCCGTCCATCACGCGGGTTTACAACTAGTTATGTTACAAAAGCTCTAACTTAATAATTGTGAGGGCTTTACCCCAAGCGCAGAGATGCCTTCAATCCTCCCCCAATGCCTCCTTTTATAAAACATGACATGCCTACCCCATCCCTCTAAATTTTAATGTAGAACTAAGGTCAATGATAATTCATAGAAATGAAATTAATAATCCTAGAGATTGAGGGAGTCATTAAAAATTATAATTAATTTTTATTATATGCAGTAGAAATAACTAGCAAAAATAATTAAAATTATCAATTTTATGATTAGGAAACATCATTAGCCTAAGACTAAACCTATTCAATAACACTCCGTCCCCGGCAGCTTTGTGGTATTACCCACAGCAAGCTACGATGTCCGAACCGAAACCTAGTGACGCCACCACCAACCGCTCCGGCGAGGGTGTAAAAATGAATTAGTGAAAAAAATAATAATAAAAGAAAACTGGCACACTTGAATATAAAAGGGAGAAGTTCTATCAATAGGTATTAAACATGAAAGACCACGTCTGAGTGCCTCAGGTCAGTACTATTTCCTCGTCAATGAAAGGATAAAGTTGATGTAAGTGCATCTCTTCTTCTTCATCATATGGACATGTACTTATATTTTGGTTTCTAGTAAGATTTATCATCCCAATCGTCTATAATCTATTACTAATTGAGATGTAAGACAAGCATGTAAAATCTATATATTAATGTATGTAAGTCTTGCACTATGTTTTAACAGCATCTTAAGGCTTTGTAATTTAAATCTTACCATTCCTCGTGGGTCTTGGTACATGAATTTCATTGCTGATGCAGTATGCAAAAGAAATTGGGGATAACTAGCAAGTTAAAAGTTAGACGAATTTTAAAATTGGCAAAAGATGGAATTTTGAAGAGAAAGAAATAAATAAAAGATGAGAGAATAAATTACACAAAGCAGAAGGAAAAAACCTGGAGGAGGCACACAACCAATTTAATAATTTATCAAAAGTTTCTACATACAATAAGAGGCAACTCCTTATTTATAAGCAAATGATACAAAATCCTAATATCACAATTCCTAAAATATCCTTAAACTAAATAAAGGAAATTACAAATAAATCCCTAGAAGAAGAAAATTACATAAATTCATAAAATACTAAACCTTATTACATGCTCTGCATAAAACTCTCCAAGTTGAAAAGAACTCGTCATCAAGTTTTGCAGCAATATAATTTGAAGAAGCATCAGCCAGAAACTAACGAATTGAAAAATAACATGCTATTTATCTTGTAATAAAGAAGAAACACAAATCACATAATGAAAATTAGCTGAAATATATGTCATTCAATCACTCCATTGAGTTGTGATTCAATTATTGACAAGAAATTTCTGCAACACATGCCGAGAAGAATTTGTAGAAATCATTAGGTAATAAGGATCAAAAAATTCTTAACTGTTGTCCTGGAGAGCAGGAATGGCAAAGCCAAATCGACGGTGACCCGAAAAAACTGTGGAGGATTCACCCCACCCATCATGAGAAAGTGTTGAACAATCTAAATTGGGCCTGGCGTAGTAGTAGTGAGCGTACCGTACATGACATGCGGATATGGGCGTGCGCCGAAATAAGGGCCAAAGTTGGGTGGCAGCACATGGGGGGTGCTGTTAGATAGGTGTACCCATTATGCATTGCACCAAACATTTGAGCGGCATGGACCTGTGCGTTGATTACTGGTGGCGCACCCAGCTGCAAAGAATCCCCGTATTGTAAAACTCTGGCTATTTGCGGAAGTATTTTAGTTTTTGTTCGGTCTTGACCTGAACTGTGTTGCCAGCCTAACCTTTTTTGTCTTAAGGACTTATATGGTATGTTATATGCGAGTCACAACCTTTATCTCCACTAATATTTAGTGCTGCCTGGCTGGACACTACGCCATCTCGGCTCCTATTGTCAACTTTTATTTGAGTCGAGTCTAGTGAGGTTTAAGACTGAATCCCTTGCGAGTTTAAGTTAATTCTCGTGTGTTTGGAACCCTTTATGGTCAATCCTATCCCCCAAACCACCGAAGCAGTTCCCGAGATCGTCTGATAGCCCAATGGGTGCAAACCCTAGGTGCACGTAAACTACACCCAACACAAAGGTGCCCTTTTGCGCTAGAAATTCATGGAAATTAGATGTTGGTCATAGTGCCCTTGAACCCAGAAAGGTGAGTTGACATTGTGTGCGGTTCGGTTTAGGAAGCCCACGTGCTTGGTTCAATCAACTTTCCATGGTTTGGCTTGGTAGAGGAGCTGGCACTTTTACACCAACATTGTTTTCCCCTTTATAAATACAACCCATTTCCTCCACTTTGCACCTCTTCGGTTGTTCACTTCGACCCTAGCCTCTTCTCCCCCTTTCTCCCCCTTCTCTACTCCCGTCATAGATCTCCCTACCTCCTCCAAGCTCAGCCAACCCCCTAGGGTTGTAAGTCTTGGGGTAAGAGTGTAAAACCCACGACCCGAGTCAGAGTTTTATAATTTGAACCAGTTGGTTCAATTGTTATTTTTAGTTGAGTTAATTTCAAAACATGTGTACTGAGTCAAAGTTGGTTGTGTGTTATGAACCACGAGGGTCATGTGTACCCAAATATATGATGATAAAGTCAGTAAGACAGCAACAGAATGTATTATCAGAATATATGAAAGTATGCCTAGATTTTTATTAATTTAGCATTAGACCGTAGAATTATTTTTAGGCTGAACAACGCATCAGGACGCATTATAAGGTAGTTTGGGTAGGTTAATAGTCATAGAGCATGTTATTGTAATGTTGTGGCGTGTATTGTATTTTATGGGATTGTTCCCTATTTTTTTGGATTTTTTAAGATTTATTAGAGTTAGTTATTATTTTTGACTCAAGTCGGACTCGAGTCAAGTTTTATTTATGATATTACCACCCACCCTTAACCCTACCTTTTTCTTCTCCCCCAAACCCTGATCGCCACTGCGCAACCCCCTTTGCTTGTTGCCACCGCCGTCGCGATGCCACCCGCCACTGATCGACGCCACCAAGCCCAGCTACGCCGTCGCTATGCCACCCTGAGGGCCCCTTGGCCGTCACCCGACCTCCACGATGTGAGGGAGCCCCGTCCTAGCACCGCGCTCCCGTCACCGATTTTGCCGCCAGCGACCGTCGCCACTGCAATCCAATTTCTGCCTCGACGTCGTCGACCCTCCCACAATCTTCCCTGACTGGAGCAGAGTCCATCGCCACCCATCCCGACTGGATCTCGTCATCCACCACAGACCGCCCCTGTTTTGCCCTTTTCTGACGAGCGGTCGCCTCCATCGACCGTGTCAATGTTGTAGACGTGTCGGGCTCACTGAGCCGGTACCAACGGTAGCCTATACCACCGCTATCCTGCCAGTAGACGTTGCCAGTGACTACCGCCAGAAAATTGCCGAAAAACTACTAGAAAACCACCCGAAACCCGCCTGTAAAGGACCGGAGCCCTACTAGAAAATTGGATTCGCTGGAATTTTCTGGATCTTCCGCCTGACTCATCCAATCGAACCCGATCAAACTTCGGGTGCCGCCAAGCACGGAATTTGATCTCTAAGACACATGA
>JAURVB010014592.1:0-26468 GCA_033002965.1 Piper betle | reverse complement strand
TCAAGAGGTTCATGTGTATCACAAGGATTTTTGAGCCAATAATGTTGGGCGAAAAAGGTATTTGCAATAAGTAACCTAGGTTTTTATTAATCCAAAAATTAGTTCTCGGAATAAAACTTTCTCATTAATTTATATATAAGTTATCAACTTCATCCATGACTTAGGAGGGAATAATTTAACAATCCTCCCTTGGGCTAACACTATGGCCAACTTAAAAGACTTGCAACAAATATCATGCACCTTTTTTCATTTAAAAGCTAACCCAAGGATTAAGGTTTTCCCGGTAATCCGCATACATGTGTTATTGTTGGCAAATGTCAGAATAACCCAACAAACAAGACCTTTTTGATCGCTTGCTTTGTCTTTTCTGACAATGTTATTGATAAGCTACTGACATGCATGAGTTCTACACAAGCCTTCCAGCAAATATGTAATTCTTAAAAGTGATACCAATTGATGAGAACATCTAAAAATTTGGCAGTATGATCCACGTACACTCGTTTCAATCATTAATTACCCTTGGATAAACTATCTCCATGATCATGAGCTTCTCTGAAAACAAACTGTGTAAAGATTTATCAATTAGATTAGCAAATAAGCTAACACCTCCTTCAAACAATGCCACCTTCCTTCTATACAGTGTAATATAGAAGATAAGAGAGGACTAAACATGTCTATGTGTCTTTGAGGCAATACGAATCTTGGCCACCAGCCTGCATTGAATGCGCATTGGAGTTGTTCATGTTTTTTACCTTCCAAGTTAGGGAAAGATGTCTGTTTCTTATCTTGTTTATTGCTCCTTCTTGTCCTTAGGGCTGGAACCACGCACTTGAAAACTTAAACACACATATAAAAACTGTGCTACACTCTCTCCTTCTCATTTTAAGTGCTCGTGAAGAAAACGCAACATGAAAACCAGGATAAGTATGCTGTTTTCACCTTGGAGGAGGAAATGGAAGGGAATAGAAACATGTGAGGGCATTTATTGCCAAAAGACTTGGGTACTACAACTTGAGTTTTCAATCTGTCCTCCTAGAAATTGGGTCGCATTCAATTTGCGTTAGACCCTAGTCTGATGTCGAATCTCGTTTAAATTTGTCTCTAACCACCATTGTTTCAGTATACCGTGAGTTCTCAGTTCTCCCACTCTTGCTTCTCTATTTTAAAACATTTATATATGTTCTGCAAATGATATTTCTTAGACAAGTATGTGTGTGATTCACTTTAATGCCGATGTGAATGAATATATTCGGCACTTATTTTTGGAAGTCTCATCATCTTTGCTTTGTAATTACTCCAAGATGTAAGAGCTGCTAGCATCCTATCTGTCTGTTGCTTAAAGAATTTGTGTTGACTCCTAGTGAGCATCTTGATCTCAGATAGATGAGTTTTCATGTGCTGAAATTCTTTCCTAGAATTCAAAATAGGTAAATTAATACTTGACTTAGATATTTACAGTCCGCGTTGATATCTATTATAATAAGTTCAGTACTGAGCACAGTGCTATATATGTTGAACTTGTAAATTGACGCAAATTATTTAGGTCAGAGTACTACTCCAAGTGTGAGAGGAAGGATACAGAAACATTGCAACATTAATGAACTTCATAACTAGTTAATAGTATTTCTAGTTAAATAAATTCAATTAGGAGTCCATTGATGGAGATGGGGAAGATGATTAAAGAGTAGGCTAAGGCACAAGGTTAAATTTGGTACACAACTCCTAACCCAAGGGAGTAGGAGATAGGTTCAACGTGAATGTTTGCTCCATTTCTATATCAAAATCATGCCAACTTGATTTCTGGAATGCTCTTCGATATGTCTTCTAATCAAAATAGGAAGAAGATGGTTCATAATCAACTTAGCTGCCGGTCAATTAATGAATGAAAGTAGTATTCAAGTTAATAAATTAGACTGTACCTACAAATCAAGCTTCAAGTTTTGGCACATGTAGCTAGGAAGCTTGGCAATATATAAACATTGTACTAGTCATGCTAGTGCAGACAATGCACAGATCTTCGATGAAGTAAGATGTTTAATATAGGCCACACTCACCTATATAAATAAGGCTCGACCACCTTGTCCTCTTGTCATCCTACTTTTCACTTTCTTCCCAGCAAACTTCTCGATTCTTCTTGTCTTCTCACTCACTCTTCTCTGCCCAAATTTTTTTATCTCTTTCTTTAGTTTCCGATCAAGCCTAGCTAATTCCAATATGGGAGGGAACTCACCTTGTGCATCATGCAAATTGCTAAGGCGCCGGTGTACCAAAGAATGCATCTTAGCCCCTTACTTCCCACCCGATGACCCTCACAAGTTTGCAATGGTTCACAAAGTTTTTGGGGCTAGCAACGTGAGCAAAATGTTACAGGTTTCAATCTCACTTGCCCATTTCTTTTTAACTAGTATCTAGATTAAATCTTTGAAATCCCTCGTTCTTTGTATAACAATGATTTCAATCTTCCAGGAACTTCCTATCCATCAAAGGGCGGATGCAGCGAGCAGCCTTGTCTATGAAGCAAATGCAAGGCTTAGAGACCCAGTTTATGGGTGCGTTAGTGCAATATCTTATCTGCAAAACCAAGTTTCCCAGTTGCAAATGCAGCTAGCTGTGGCCCAAGCTGAGATACTTTGCATTCAGATGCACCAAGAGCCTCCCTTGCCCACAAACAACCAGATGGTTCTGGATGAGAAAGCTGTCATGATGTCTGCCAACTTCAACAATCTTCCACAGTACATGAACATGGCCTCTTCTAGCAATGTAATGCAAGACAATAATTTCAAGAGAGAGTCTCTCTGGACATGATTATCGCATTATTAATCTAAAACCAAGTTATGATCATATATATATATTTATTTATTTAGATGGTCCTTTTTAATTTCCTTTTTTATTAATTGGATAATTTTGAAAGCTTGGCCATGGTCATATACAATCTTATAGCATGATTATCATATGTATGTCAATCCTAGCGTGTGAGATATAGAGTAAACAGGATTTCTCAATGACTGACGAAACAAACAAGCGCTCCCTACCATTTATGGCCTCTTGGAGTTGACGCTATCGAGCTAGAGCTCCCCTCTCAACACTAAATTAATTTTAACAAATATATTATATATCGACAGTGCATGCTCTTTCTTCTGAACTCCCCGTTGAGTTGCGCACATGGTGGGGAACTAACAAACATCAAAAAACTTGAGTCCCAGATGATATATAAGTACTATAGTGTGCCTCTGTATTGTACGTACATATAAGGTTTAATTTCTAACAAAGGCTGGGCACGAGCAACCTGACTTATAAGATTACTTAATTAGTTCTTTATATCCGCCATGCAATATTTATCAAGTCAAACTTCAATTTCCTTGCACTTTTTCTTTCATACATGTATGTATAACTCTTTGTGTATTGATAGCAGCTTCTTCGCGTTTTTTTAATTTCTCTGTTATTGGTGCAATTGGTAGACCCTTCAAGCTTGGTTCCCTACCAAGGAACGATTACATATTGAGTCTGCAATGTCCCATTTGATTATTTGTTTTTGGATGGTATATATAGACTTGAGGAAGTGAATGGTCCCCTACCAGATTCCTGAAAAATAGATTGGAGGACTAGTAAGTAGAAAAATTGATTGAAAGATTGTTAGGAAGATAAGACTGGAAATGGGTCAATGAACTTCACGGTCATTTTATAGACCTTATGAACCCATATTTATATTAGTTACCATTAATCTCGTATATAGAGATACGAGACATTAGTGTTGACTATGAATATATAATAATTGGTCAATGAGCTTCACTCTAAAATGATTAGACACTTTAGGGAAACTGGGAATTGACATTTATATTAGTTACCATTTATCTCACATGGAGATGTGAGACAATTAGTATCAACACACCCTACCCATGCGTGCTATTTGAGACTTAGCACGTAGACCCTATAGGTGGGACATGCAAATTATGTCCGCACCATAATTAATAAACATGCGAGTGTAATAAAACGTGACACATAGGAAATTTATAGGTGGATTGACTCTAATACCATGTAAAAATAAGAACCTATATTTTTAAAATGATTAGCCACTTTAAAAAACATAAGAACCTATATTTTTATATTAGTTACCACTCATCTCATATATAGATGTGTAGCGGTTAGTGTTAATACACACTACACGCGCAAGCTTTATGAGACTTAGCACTTGGACCTTATAGATTTCAAGGCAAAAAGTGATAATTAAATTTAAAAAAAAGGCAAATTTTAAGGGCTAAACAACATAACATCATGTTTTTCTTTTTTATTCCAACGAGCAGCAAGCACTTATATGACAATGATGAAGACAAGCTAGATCATCCTAAATAATTAGCAAATTTTGAAAATTATCATCCTAATTAAATAGTAATTAATTAAGTTGTTTATTATGTAATTTATTTGATTAAAATACACTAATTATAATATTAATATATATAATTTAAATGATTTTTTTAAAAATATAATTCCTATTTCTTATTGACAGTGGAAAAATATAGCAAAATTAATATTTAATTATTCAATTTAAATTTGTGATGGATAATTTCATATTTGTAATTGACTTTCTCACTCAATAGGGTTATACTATTTGTTTATTTAGACTTTTTCCCCAAAAATATAATAATACTTAAAACCTAAATATCATGTAGGAAACATAATAGTATTTCTCTGTTGTGCAACACAACACACACCCACACACACACATATAATATATATATATATATATATATATATATATATATATATATATATAGAGAGAGAGAGAGAGAGAGAGAGAGAGAGAGAGAGATAAGATTGCTGTAATTGAGCACAACCATCATAGCCATCTTGGCTGTGCTCAATTTTTCTTCAGCCGTTGGATTGAATCTAACGGCTGAAAAAACCCAAGTACCATCTTCCCCTCCTGCTCCCGTCTCCTCCCGACGTTGCCGCGCCTATCGCCGCCAACACCACTATTTTTGCCGGCGCCGCCTTGGGTCACCCGGGGCAGTCCAAGCTTGGGGAAGAATCGGGAAAGGGGGGGGCTAGGGATGGTCGCCCGGTGGTGACGACGATTGCCGGCGGCGACCGAGGTTGCTTTCTCGTGGCTGCTATAAAAGGTGGCTGCTTTCTCGTTCCCGAACGGCACCTCAAGTTGGACGGAGGTTGGCGACGACAAAGGAGCGGCGGTGATGTCGGCGGTTGGACGGAGGCCGGCAACTCTCCAAGAAATAGAGCAGAGAGGGGCGGCTAATAGGGTAAGGGAAAGAGAAAGAGGGGAAAGGAAGGGAAAGAGGGGCGGCGCTGGCCGGCAGTGGTGCAGGTGACGGCGGCGGCGAGGTCGCCGGCGGTCGGGGTGGAGCAGAAAAAATAGAGGAGGGGGATGATCGTCGGTAGGGAGAAACAGGGGAGGTGAGGGGCTCGATGGCAATTTCATAATTAAAACTTGACTCGGTCCCGACTTGAGTCAATATTATAAAAATTGATCTCAAAAAATAACAAAAATATAGTAAAATACGATAAAATAAAATAATCGAGTTCTAATAGATTATTTTATTTTATGGTATTTTAATCTATTTTTTAAATATTTTTTGGGATTTATTTCGTAATATTGACTCGAGTCAAGACCGACTCAAGTTTTTATTACAAAACTAACCCTCTAAAAAATATGAACAAAATAGGGTAAAATACCATAAAATAAAATAATCCATTAGAATTCAATTATTTTATTTTCTGGTATTTTCCTGAATTTTTTTAATATTTTTAGGGATTTATTTAGCAATATTGACTCTAATCGGGATCGAATCAAGTTTTTATTACAAAACTACCCCTACCCATTTCCTTCCCACCTCGTGTCAATATTACGAAATAAATCTCAAAAATAAGAAAAAAATATTAAAATATCATAAGATAAAATAATCCATTAGAACTCGATTATTTTATTTTATGGCATTTTATTATATTTTATTATTATTTTTGGGATATATTTCGTAATATAGACTCGAGTCGGGAGTGAGTCAATTTTTTATTACAAAATAAATCCCGAAAATATAAAAAATACATGAAAATATCATAAAATAAAATAATTGAATTATAATGGATTATTTTATTTTATGGTATTTTATCCTATTTTGTTCATATTTTTTGAGAGGGGTAGTTTTGTAATAAAAGCTTGACTCGGTCTCGACTCGAGTCAATATTACGAAATAAATCCCAAAAAATATTAAAAAATAAATTAAAATACCATAAAATAAAATAATCTATTAGAACTCGATTATTTTATTTTATCATATTTTACTATATTTTTTTTATTTTTCAAGATCAATTTTTATAATATTGACTCAAGTCGGGACCGAGTCAAGTTTTAATTATGAAATTGCCATTGAGCCCCCGCCTCCCTTGTTTCTCCCTACCGACGATCATCCCCCCTCCTCTGTTTTTGCTGCTCCACCCCGACCGCCGGCGACCTCGCCGCCGCCGTCACCTGCACCACCGCCGGCCAACGCCGCCCCTCTTTCCCTTCCTTTCCCCTCTTTCTCTTTCCCTTACCCTATTAGCCGCCCCTCTCTGCTCTGTTTCTTGGAGAGTTGCCGGCCTCCGTCCAACCGCCGACATCACCGCCGCTCCCTTGTCGTCGCCAACCTCTGTCCAACTTGAGGTGCCGTTCAGGAACGAGAAAGCAACCTCGGTCACCGCCAGCAATGCCGCTGCCAGCAATCGCCGTCACCGCCGGGAGACCATCCCTAGCCCCGTCCCCCCCGCTTCCCGATTCTTCCCCAAACCTGGACTGCCCCTGGTGACCCAAGGCGGCGCCGGCAAAAACAATGGTGTTGGCGGCGATCGGCGCGGCAACGTCGGGAGCGAGAGCGGGAGCAGGTGGGGGAAGATGGTGCTTGGGTTTTTTTCAGCCGTTGGATTCAATCCAACGGCTGAAAAAATTGAGCACAGCCAAGATGGCTATGCTCAATTACAGCAATCCTTTCTCCATATATATATATATATATATATATATATAAAATTCAACAATAAATATAAAAATCAAATTAAAACTACTTGAATTCAAACTTGACTACGATTACACTTAATTAGAATATGCAAATCTTTTATAATTAGAATTTATCATTTTATTGAGTTGGATTATTTATAAATCTTTAGTAGAGTTAACATTTTGATTTAATTTGAAATTGTTTTATTCACCTTGATTAGGTTTTTAATTTATTTTTAGTATGTATTAGGGATTTTTAATAGGATTGAATAAAATCATGAAATCATTGTAAATATGAAATTTAATTGTGTTTATCCTATCTTAATTGCAAGGCTAAGTGATGTCAGAAATTAAGAGGACGTTATTGAAGAGTTACTTTGTTCTGGTGAGCTGTGGAGCCAAGTGGGAAGTGACTAGAAAGCGGAACTAAATGGTCATGGTTTATAACGAAAGATAGAGAAGAGCGTTGGTGGCGCAACCAGTGCTAAACAAGGAACCCGGGATGCAGAGGAAAATTTGGAAACCAACATGGAGATTAATAAATATACATCCTCAATAGACATATGGGACTTTTGTTACAGACTTTTGCTGAGAGTGTCTGAGAGAGATTTAGGAGAAAGCTTTAGAGAAGAAAGAGCAACGTTGTGGAGAGATTAAAGAAAAGGAAGAGAAGCAACAGAAAAGCCATGAAAGCTCTAATCTAGAGTTTTTCTTATTATCTTCTTCTTCTTCTTTCTTCTTTAATATTAAATTCCGACGATATATGAAATGGATTTTATGGTGTTTATTATGAGTTTTATGGGGTGAATTCTATTATCTAGAATATACAGTGGTTCTCAGCGAAATATGATATAGAATTATTATTTTCCTTCTTTTTATAATTGTAAAAGGGTTGATTATTCTATTCAGTTTTTAACTCGCAAGAGCCTATTATATTTTGTTGGATGAAGAGATTTAATTCCACCTGGACATAAAAGAATTGGAAATATCTTGAATAGAATAATTTATGACATTAAGATAGATATACTTAAAGCTATAGATTGTCATATAAAGAAGTTCTCAATGTATCACTTTGATTTTTTTGCACAGACATATAGTAATTAGAAGAAAGTAGTTAATTGTACTAATGTATGTGGAAGAATGAACACTTTTTAACTTTGCAGCTAATTGGTACTTCTCAAATTTCTAATCTTCAAGCCACATTCTACTTAGTGTTATATTTTGCCGGTCTTATTAATAAAAGGAGAGCTAAAAATCATGCTCTAATAAAAAATAAGGTATTCAACCAATTAAATACATACAACAAATTAAAATAAGGAGTAAATGAAATTATTGTAACTATATGCTCATTCAATTAGAATCTATCTTTAAGTTCAAAAGCAGTCTCTAAAATATCACATCATTATAGTATATCACATCATTAAAACATCATTATAGTATATCACATCATTAGAGTCTATCTCTAACATCGGTTGCACATGAAGAGACATATATATTGCCTAGTTATATTAGTTAAGTAAATTATATAATTTTGATTTCAACTTTACTAAATTTTATATTAATTTTTGCTACAAACAAATACATCATAATTTACAATTCTAGCATGAAAATGCTAATCTTGTCAGACTCAAATGAAAATTCTGCCTTTTTATTTATTATTTAAGTTATTCTCTTTTTCCAAGTTATAGTTATTTAAGTTGTTGCATTTGTAGTGTGTATTGGCAAAACAGAGTGCATTTAGCAGCTTGAATCAAAATGGGAGTTCCGAGAGATCAACTTTCTTTTGTTATCATTTCGTTGTCTTCTTTCTTGCTTTTTATATACATTGTGCGATCAGATGGCCATCATGCACCACCCACTATTAGCCAGGTCGATGCACTACCTTCCTTCAAAAACTCATCAATAAAAGATGATATTTATCGTAATTGCACGAAGAACTGGGGACGAAGCATGTCAGATGTTTGCTCCTGGTATGGCGTTGTCTGCTCCCGTCGTGGCAATGTCGTCGCCTTGGAGCTTGACGGTTACTGGATCCTTGTCAGGCTTTACTTTGGCGACCTCATGCCTGTCCAACACTTGCGCAACAGTAGCTTCTCCGACAACAAATTCTATAAAAGCATTTCGACCTCCAATACCAGCTCGTCTTTCCCATGCAGCTTTCAATTGTCAACTTGTCGTTTAATTTCTTCGAAGAAGTGGAGAGCACTTTTCTACAACCTGGCAGAAGCCTTTCAACTTTGGATCTCTCACACAATTACATCAATAAATTTCCAAATAACGATAGGCAACAAACTGAAGAGTTTATATCTTCCTGTGAACATCATGGAGGGCCATTGGCCAATATTTGAAATCCAAGAGTTCACTGAACTAATACATTTGGATATGAGTTTGAACCAATTTAGCTGGTTTCCTCGATGCTACGGGACTCCGGGTATGACTAAACTCTTGAGTTTGTATCCATAATATAATGACTTTCAACGAAGATTTCCCTCGAATATGCGTTCAAAAACCTTGATTTTTGGTAGGAATTGATTTTCAGGATTGGATCATCGTCGTAATCTGGCTAGATGTAATCGTCTCAAGCTCTGGATCTCAGCTTTCAATAATTTGAGAGGTTCAATACCTTCTTCACTATTCGAGTTGCCCCCCATGGAGAAGTTGAATCTATCCTTCAATTTGATTGACACAAGAAGAAAATTAGTCTTTAGTGACAGGAAATCCATTCGTTGAAGACCATAAACCCAGTAGTTGAAAAAATTTGTGATCACCAAATCCAATCATCGAACATAAAATTGCTGATAAAGTTTGCAACTGGAAAGAAATTTGGTCTCAAAAGTAGCGATTGGACGTGCCTGTTTCAGTTCGGTTTCTATGTTAGCCACCAAGATAGTGGTCACAAAGCTGGTTACAAATTATTTGTAATTGGGTTTCAGGTCGTAAATTTGATTTATACTTTGGTTCCTGAGTGGTATCTTTCTGGTTGGTAAATATTTGCAACCCGGTGCTGGTCGCAAATCAATTGCAATCCGGTTGCAAAATGACCTAAAAGTATTTAAAATAATTGTTATTTTTTGTTTAATTACCTATTTAATAATAAAAAAATATAAAAATAAATAAATATGATGAAAAAATATATATATAAATGTAGAATAGAAGTTAAATCTAAAATACAATAAAATATTTAATTTCATTTATGAAATATAAATCCAACGTCTAATACAAAGGAAACCCTATATCTATATGAAGGGAGGGGCGAGAGGATCACGAAGGGGCATAATCACCGGGGCCATGACGCTTGATCAGTACATATGGTCATCATATGATGAAGCATCAGACCATCCAAAGCAGCAGTCTAAGCCTCCTCCCTCAATCCCTTGTCTCTCTTGTCAAGAAGCCGAATAAGTTGGCTATCTCAGGCCTCAACCTCGGTTATCATCTCCTCCCTCATCATCGTGATCTCTACCTGTCTATCCTACTCTCAGGTCTCTAAATTCTCGAGCCAGTGAAGTAAAGATTTGTCAGGTTGAGGAGTGTGGCTCATCATGTCAACATTGGACCTATTATCATCAGAGTGATAAGAAGTAGATCTATGTGACTTCGGAGGAAGGTGGTGTATTACTGTTGACAATACAGATCCCAATCCATAAACCAATCCAGAAGGAAGACGGCGCAGTAACTTGGGTGGAAGGTAGCAAGATTCCAAACACCATTTGTGCCAATAATAGTAAGTTTTGTTTTATTGATGTTAGCAACATCATTTCTGGACCTATACCGAGAGAAATTGATAAATGTATACGCATGGAGTATCCAAATATTTATGCTAATTTTCTAAGTGATTCAATACATTTCTCACTGCTCGAGCTGCCTATCCTTGAATACTTGAATCTTTCCCGCAACAAGCTTGGTGGAGACATCCCCAACACCATTTGTTCCAATAATAGTAATTTACGTATTTTGGATTTTAGCGACAACATCATTTTGGACCTATACCGAGAGAAATCGGTAATTGCTAGCGCATGGAGTATCTGAATATCTGTTCTAATAATCTAAACAGTTCAATACCTTCCTTTGATTCGAGCTACCTATCCTTGGATACTTGGATCTCTCCGGCAATCGTCTTGGTGGACAGATTCCGAGCACCATTTGTGCCAATAATAGTAAGTTACGTGTTTTGGATTTGAGCAACAACATTATTTTTGGACTTATACTGAGAGAAATTGGTAATTGTAAGCAAATGGAGTATGTGAGTATATATTCTAATTTTCTGAACGGCTCAATGCTTTCTTGACAATTCAAGCTGCCTATCCTTGAAGCCTTGGATCTTTCCAGCAATCAGGTTGGTAGAGAGATTCCGAACACCATTTGTGACAATAATAATAAGTTAGGTAATTTGGATCTTGGCAACAACATAATTTTTGGACCTATACCGAGAAAAATCGGGGAAAGTAAGCGCATGGATTATCTGAATGTCCATGCTAATTTTCTAAATGGTTCAATGCCTTCAGCCCTATTCGAGCAGCCTTCCATGAACATTTGGATCTTTCTCACAATCAACTTTAAGAAGAAATTCCAGACTATAACTAGAGACTGCTCGGTGCATCCTTTCACCTAGATTTCAGTTTCAACTGCTTACATGGGACGATTCCCCAGTGGTTGATTGCTTCCCTGGGCATACTTTGGTTTGACTTATCGAACAACGATGATTTATGTGGATATCCGGTTGTCCATCTCTCCAATCATTAAAAAAAGAAAAGAAATTAGTTATAATTCCGCCGGCCTCTGACTTTTTATGTCTACTAATGTTAGGCATGGCTGCTCTTTATTACAAGAGACGATGCAGGGCAAATGCCAGAGTGGCACCCCTACCCAATTTTGACCAATATGTGCAAGTTTCATTCCTATCTTCATAAAGCGACCTCTGGCTTTTACCTGTTCAACTTGCTCGGCTCTGGGAGCTATGTGTTGAGAAAAATCCTCAAAGTTAGAGATCAACAACAACGAATACAAGATATGGAAAAATAATGCCTGAGAAATAAAATAAAATAAAACCAAAAAAATAGAGATTTAACGTGGAAAACCCTCCTTTCTCGAGAGTTAAAAACTACAGGACAACAACGAGCAATTCATTACTTCAACCAAAGATTACAGCCGTCAAACATATAGAGATGTATAAGAAGATTACTCACCTAACTTATACTATTAAGATTACACAATTTCTCTCTCTCAATACTCTATTCATTACTTCAACCAAAGATTACAGCCATCAAACATATAGAGATGTATAAGAAGATTACTCACCTAACTTATACTATTAAGATTACACAATTTCTCTCTCTCAATACTCTATAAAAGATTAAACTGGTGAATAATATATTTCGCTCTTCTTATCTCTATATTCCTTTTCTTTTATCTCTCACATCTTGTCTTATTTTGTCTTTGCCTGTTTTAGAATGAGACAAATGAGATCCATATTTATAGAGATGGTTTGAGGCCCTTCATCTTCCATGGAACAACAAACAGTCATCACTATTTGTATTCCGAGATTCCTTTAGTATTCCGAGTGTGACAATGGGCTACATGTCATTAATATTCATACTAACAAATATTAGCAATCTCCCACTTGAGTCCTATTAGAACACTCTAATCCAAATTCTTCCTCCACTTGTTCATTGCATAAGTCCATCACCTGCATGTCAGTGCAAGTATCCTCCGTTGTTTTCTACGAGAGGACACTACCTTATATAGAACCTTCGTATTTATCCATAACTCCGGGAAGATCTCATGCAAGTCTCCAACAACTTGCATCTGACATTGACATCCTTATCTTCATGCAGATGGGGAATATCTCAATGTTAATCATGCATATTTTCTCGAGTTAGTTGGAACCAACCTCCACCATTGGCCAAGGATTGATCTTGATAACTGTCAAGATCATCATCATCCTTATTAGTAAATCCCCTCAAGAATATCAGTCCACGCATAGTGGTTACATGGTCGAACCCTCCTGGTTCTAACCAACTAGTCTCAGCCAACAGTCCCCTCTCTCAGCGCTTCCAGTAAATTACATGCCCCAAATACTGGCATTGCAGCACTGTTTGGCAACTCGACCCAAATACCATAATCCCAGTAATTTGCTTGGTCACGTCCACGCATCCGTGCTCGCCCACATACCGCTACGCTGCTCATCTCGGCATGCCCAGTATTCGCTGCTCGTGACTTCACGATAATACTCGGTACTGGCTGCTCGGCCACGCCTGGTCATCAACCTCGCTCGGCCGATATGTGCTCGTTGCTGCTCGACCTAGTGTTCGGTCATCACACCCCTCGAATTCGCAACTTGGAACCCGTACGCCTCCGAGGTTTCCTCTTGCTGATATACCGACATGCTCGGTACAATTATTGATCATAATGCCGATACGCTCCATCGAGTACCGGTACTCTTGTTCCAAATCCTAGAACTCGCTAGTACACCTCGGTCACCCAACACGCTTTATGCACCATAGCTTGATCTTTTCCTGCAACTCTAACAAAGATTAACACTGGTAAGTTGTTTCCACCATTCGGATAGCACCGATTATCTGTCTTGGACGTGAGATGACTAGGAACAACTGCCAAACCCTAGCTCCTGGCTTGTCCAACGGACTAGACCTGTAACAATCCACCCCCACCAATGAGACCTGACATCCTCATCGGAGGGTTTAGTTCTCCACAACACTTCTTGATCTTGCTCTTCAATTGCCACTAGTCCCTTTCCTTTTCCCAGCTAGCCTCGCTTCTTGGTTCCTTCTTCCACTTGATAAGACACTCCATTCGTTCCTTTGAAGTCCCTAGGCTGACGTGACTATGCTCCATTCGGACGAGCTCTCCTCAGATTGACTAAATCTTCATAAAAAGGTTCGATAAAACTAACATGGAAAACTGGGTGAAGCTTGTACCCATGTACCTTCTCCACCTCACAAGTACCATCGTACCTATGTACCAATACCTGATGTATCTCGATGCGATTGATTTTCTCCCAAATCAGTGGCTTGAGCTTCAGCTTTACTTTGTCCTCGACGTTGAATGACAATGCCCTCGAGTCAGCATATCTCTTTATGTTGCTCGTTGCTTCGGCCAATGAAGCCACTGCATCCCATGCAGCTGGACACCATACTCTACCTCCTTGTGGAGCAACCTCTAGTGGTGTAAGAGGTTGGTAGCCTGAAGCAACTTCAAAAGGACTAAGCCCCGTAGTTGAATAACAATGTAGTTTATAAAAAAATTGCGCTACCTCAAGATGATCCAACCTGTTCCTCCAATAGGCTGTGACGAAATGCCTCAATGCATTCACCCTCTCAATCTGCCCGTCAGACTGAGAATGGTTAGCTATAACAATATCGGTCAAGACGACACTACTCCTCCCACATTCCTAAAAAGTATTCGGCAGAAGTCTCGGCTGAGCACCCCTGTGGTATTGCTACAAATACAAGTACTTAGAAATCTGACCCATTAACCTTGCTGACATTCCCTTCACACTAGGGAATCCGGACACCAAGTCCATTAAGACTGAGCTCCATGGTCTCGAAGGTGTATTTAGTGGTTGTAGCAACCCAACCTCTAACCTTCTTCTCCACCTTATCCTATTGACCCACCAGACAAGATTTGACAAAAACTTCATTATCAACCTCCGTGAAAGTGGCCTGATCTTGTTCCCCAGTAACCCCTACAGACAGGGATCACCTACAGCTTAGCGAGGATGATCGCCCTCTCCCTGGATCTCCGTCGCCACCTCCTTGCTGCACTTGACGCTGAGCACGACATGGCCGTTGCCATCGCCGACAACGATGAAGGCCTTGAGCTTGGTGCACTACCTGGTGCAAGTCAGCTTCTGCACCGGCATGATCTTCATGACTCGTCCTTGAGCACCGGGCCCAGGAGGGTCTCCATGATTTGGTGCTCCTTCACCGACAGCTAGTGGAGGTAGATGTGCTCCAAAGGCCGGATCTTTCCCTCCTTCACCAGCCGACCAAGCTTGGTAACAGGCACCCGCTTTTCAAGCTCCTCACGCAGCCCGCCGTGACGCCCACAGTGCCGGTCCCCACACCGGTCTCTGCGCCCACCCCGGCCATAGCCCCGGTCAAAGCCACCGTGGTCGCCTTTGCCTCTTTCCGCCATGGTCGAAGGAGATGGGCAATCCCAGCAAATAGCAACACCTTCTTTGGCACCCTCGCTGCAACAAACCCTGATCCTCTCGGCGCCGGGACCATCCTCACCGTCACTAACCTGCACATACCAATGACCTTGCAAGGCATAGTATGGGGCTTCCTGATCTTCATATCAGACACACCATTCACTCCCTCGAAGGAGAACTCGGTCACCGCCACCCAGGTATCAAACGCTTGCCACACCGCTTTCCCGCAGCCTGTCATTGCGCAGGTCGAGGGAGACGAAAGGCGTACATGAGACTAGTCTTGGAGGGCGGCCACAAGGGCGTCCCCAATAAGTAGGCAAAGTCCAAAGAACCGCCTCTTTTCCTGTCGCAAAGATTTCTTCTTTCTTAGACAATGCACCACGACTTCCTGTTGTAGTATACCGCCTACAGTTTTGTCTGAAGCGTCCGTCATCACTCCAAACAGTTGTCTAAAATCCGGCTTGGTACCTACAAGCTGTTGATGTAGTTGCTCTTATTGTCAATCTGCATCTTCCACCATTAATAATCTATTCTATCAAAATTTTCAATCTTCCCTATCTTGGAAGTGTCCGCCATGACTCCCACTCAAATCAAGATCCGATTGAATGAAAGTTCCCACAGATGGCACCAATTGTTGAGAAAAATTTTCAAAGTTGGAGATCAACAATAACGAACACAAGATATGGGAAAATAATGCCTAAGAAATAAAATAAAACAAAACCAAAAGAAAACAAAACCAAAAAAATAAAGATTTAACGTGGAAAACCCTCCATTCTCGAGAGTTAAAAACTGCGGGACAACAACAAGCAATTTATTACTTCAACTAAAGATTACAACCATCAAACATATAGAAATATAAAAGAAGATTACTCACCCAACTTGTACTAATTAGATTACAAGATTTCTCTCTTTCAATACTCTGTATAGGATTAAACTGGTGAATAATATATTTCCCTCTTCTTATCTTTATATCCCTCTTCTTTTATCTTTCACATCTTGTCTTGGCCTACTTTATAATGAGACAAATGATATCCATATTTATAGAGATGGTTTGAGGCCCTTCATCTTCTATGGAACAACAAACAGTCACCACTATTTGTATTCCGAAATTCATTTAGTATTCCGAGTGTGACAATAGGCTACATATTATTAATATTCATAATAAAAAATATTAACATTATGCGCATGTGTACATGGGCATCGTAGGTTGTTTCCAGACCATTGTCACCATCAAGGTGCTCAAGGGGCAGCAAGAGGGAGCATCCAAGAGTTTCACCGCCGATTACGTTACTTTGAGAAGCATTTGACACAGGAATCTTGTCAAGGTGCTCACCTCGTGTTCAAGTATCGATTACGAGGGGAACGAGTTCAGAGGTCTAGTGTTTGAGTGCATGCCCAGTGGAAGTCTTGGGAAGTGGCTTCACAATGGCATGAGCGGCCGCCTATTCTACTCCAGAGATTGAACATAGCTTTTGATGTTGCTTGTGCGTTGAAGTATCTTCACCATGGTTGTGTGCCGAGAATTGTCCATGCGATCTCAAGCCTAGCAAAATTCTTCCTAATTGTGATATTACTGCTGCGTTGGTGATTTCGGGTTAGCCAGGTTCATTGTTCATAACAGTAGCAGTCCTTCTGAAACTCAGAGCATTTCTATGAGATATTGGACACTATTGGGTACATTCCACCGGGTAACAATTTTTAACAAACATTTCGTTCGCTTTTAATCTTTTCTTTCTTTCTGTAATTGTGTTAGATTCAATTACCATTGTTATATTCATGATGGATTTTTGTAATTTTTTAGGATGGCAGGTTTGTAAAACTCTAGCGGTTGATGATGAAATTTTCATATTCTTGTTTGTCTCATGGGGAAATCGACCCAATTTTTGTAACGTAGTCTTGTACTTGTGTATGTTGTAGAGTATTCAATGGGCAGCATGCCTTCTATGCGAGGAGACATTTACAGCTATGGAATTGTTCTGCTGGAAATGTTTAGAGGCAAAAGGTCAACAAATGACATGTTTATGGACGGCCTAAGCCTTCATAACTACGTGAAGACAACACTCCCAGATGGTGTTATGACATTGTAGACCACTTCCTACTTTCGCAAAGGGAGAGGCAACTGCTTTATACTTGTAGGGAGCAAGTTCAATATAGTCTGCGAACAATCTTGGAGATTGGTGTGATTCCCCAAGAGCAAGAATGGGAATGAAGGATGTTGTAGCTCAGTTGGAACTGATCAGATAAGGGATAAGAGCGCTGGTAGGATTTTCCTTACCAAGGTCGACGATGACCTCTTTCCCCTTAGTTCCTTGCTTGTTCCCCTGCTTGGCTGGTGCCATGGAGGAGACGATTGGCCTGGAATCTGAAGGGAGTTGGAGAAATGGTTGAGATGATGGAGGATGGGACAGTGGTTAAACCCTGCTCCCAGGAAGATCTCCCTAGAAAATAGGAAGAAGAACAAAGAACAAAGATAAGAAGAAAACAAAGATTTAATTCATCAAAAGTCATGTCCTTTACAATCAGTCTCTCCCCCTTATATAGCCACACTTCCTAGTTTTCCCCCATTACAATTTATTCTCATTATTCACCTCGAATTCATCCTTACAATTTATTCTCATTATTCACCTCGAATTCATGGATCTCGCAATGCCCCGTAACGCCCTTTCGTTCTACTCACTTTATTCATACCAATTACCCTCCCCTTTACAAGAACCTTGTCCCCAAGGTTGTACAGATTACGAATTACAAGGAAGTATCCGCCATTGGAGTAGTATAAGGTAAGAAATTGGTACAGGAATAACAGCTGGCCAAGGCGCGACGAAATGCCATGCTTCAAAGCCAATGCATTAATCCCAGCAGCAATAGACGTGCACCTGTTTGATCCCAAGTGGCCCCCAATCTGCTGAATGCCACAAGTACCAAGCCTGGCCTTAGAAGTTAAAGATGCAGAAATAACAGCAATAACAAGAACAGAGGGCAATGTTTGCTCCCAGGATAGAGGAGACCCTAGTTTCTCAAGGTTTTCTCTAAAAGCAGACCGCATTCCAATTATCCGGTCAGCCATGGCCTTCACCTCCTTGAGCCACAAACTCTTCAGTTCAGGATCGCCAAGTATTGTAGAGACAATAAGAGCACCATGAATTGGTGGATTGCTATACATAGGCCTAGCTAATTGCTGCAACTGAATCTTCACAGCTACAGCTTGCTTGTCATCTTCACAGAGAACACTGAGGCAACCTACTCTTTGACCATAAAGGCCCATATTTGTGGCATATGATTGAGCGCATCCAATTAAATGGCCATCTTCAAGAAAGATACGAATGGCTTTTGCATCTCTCTCCGGATCACCACTTGCAAAACCTTGGTATGCCATGTCAAAGAAGGCAAAATGATTCTTCACCTTGAACTGGTATGACATCTCTCTCCACTGTTCTTCTGTTGGATCTACTCCAGTAGGATTGTGTGCACATGCATGAAGCAAGAAGAAGGAACCATTTGGTGCATTCTTGATATCATCCATCATTGAAGCAAAATCTAGCCCCCTTGTCTCCGGATGATAGTAATGGAAAGTTCTTTGGGGCACCTGAGCATCTCTCCAAATATTATGATGGTTGGCCCAAGTTGGCACTGGTATGTAGATCTGGGAATCAGGAATGAAGCGCTTCTGAAAATCAGCAAAGAGTCGGCATGCACCAGTTCCAGAAAGTGCTTGCACCGCTGCAATTCTTTTATCCTTAATTAGGTGAGAGTTATCCCCATATGCCAGCTTCAATGTTTCCTCTACCATTGCTAGACTCCCACCCATCGGATGATACTCCATATTCTTATGTCCGGCGATCCGCCTCTCGGCTTCCCGGACGCACTCAAAAACAACCGGCTTCCCATCGTCATCCCGGTACGTTTGCGGAATCCTTCCTCCCGACATCCTTGCCTGTTCTTCCCTTTGGGTGTTTCTTCGACTATCTTGCCATTGATCATCAATATCCAACCCAACAGGAACTCTCATATGAGATGTCCCAATTCCCTCACGATTATCCAGATTCCCCCTAACCTCAACTCTCGATTGCATTAACATGTCGAGTTTTGTAGAAATTTCAGCAACAGCAGTAATCAAGTAATCCTGAATCTGTTTAATGTGAGATAATTCAATCGAGTTTGGTGATGGATTCGTACCTCCCTCGCCTTGCTCTGATGCCAAATTGGTAGGATTTTCCTCACCAAGGTCGACGATGACCTCTTTCCCCTTAGTTCCTTGCTTGTTCCCCTGCTTGGCTGGTGCCATGGAGGAGACGATTGGCCTGGAATCTGAAGGGAGTTGGAGAAATGGTTGAGATGATGGAGGATGGGACAGTGGTTAAACCCTGCTCCCAGGAAGATCTCCCTAGAAAATAGGAAGAAGAACAAAGAACAAAGATAAGAAGAAAACAAAGATTTAATTCATCAAAAGTCATGTCCTTTACAATCAGTCTCTCCCCCTTATATAGCCACACTTCCTAGTTTTCCCCCATTACAATTTATTCTCATTATTCACCTCGAATTCATCCTTACAATTTATTCTCATTATTCACCTCGAATTCATGGATCTCGCAATGCCCCGTAACGCCCTTTCGTTCTACTCACTTTATTCATACCAAGCGCCAAGTGTTTGAGGGGGCTCAAAGGTGTATTCAAGGTTCAGTTATGTTTTAGAAGCTTCTCAAGGTTTAGTTTCAATCACGATTCTTGGTACATGAAATTGTACAATTGTGAGCAACTCGCAATTGAGGAAACCAGTTTTTGATACTATCTACTACAACCATTTTTGAAGATAAACTGTGCTTCTATTGTTCTGCAAAAATTTCACCTCTTCATCAATGCCTTTGATCAAATCAACCACTTACAGTCTTTCTATAAAAGCAGCTCCTCAACTTTCATGTGAAACACATTTTCTTCCACATGTTGCATGACTCCACAGCCTGCCATGGACAAGAAGACTTGAGCTAGACTTCCCAGCAAGGTCAAACTTTTGTTTCCTTCAAGGCTGGCATTTCAAGTAATAAACAATCTTAAGTAACAAAAAAGAAAAAAGAAAGAATGAAAAGAACCGACGTGTACATTATAGCAGAGGAAAGAAGTGCACACAGTTAGAGAAACCCATTTAGCTCTACCAAGTAAGTGCTAATAAAATGAAAACTAGAGCTACAATCTGTCTAACACAGCCAGTCTCTAGGCATTCACAATAAAAGATTGGTCTCACATAAGACCAATGTGAAATATGTAAAATCACATTTTGCGAAATATAATATGAGATTTATTTGCAAAACAAAATATCATATTAAAAAACCCAATTAATGTCATTTGAATCCATCATTATTAGAGTAAGCGAACATGATTAGCACATTCATATAACAAATTTAACACATATTTATCAAGTAAATACTATACGTAACTAGCAAGCCATTGTGATAAGTAATCTACTGTATATTATAACAGGATGATTTGTTATGCTCTCACAAATCCCTCTCTTCCATGTAATGCCCTCTCCTCACCCAAAACTCTCTCCTCCCAAAAACTCTTACTTTTAGATTACAAATTAATCTAGACACCTTATTGAGACGCGAATAGCCAGGATTTGTTTGTCTTTACTCGCCTTATCACAATCATCTCTTCAACCACGTTGTCAAGTGATGACATGTCAAATAATCTTCAAAAATGAAAGTGGACCCATGTTCTGAATTTTAGCGCTTCAAGTTTCTCCACAAAGTGACAACTACATTTGCTTTTGATAAATAACAAATCCAGGTTAAATCTTCAAACTTTGAAATTTATTAGATAAGCATGAAATCTATTCAAAGAATATACAATTCCCCCTGCTGTTATAAAATATCCATCGAGAAGAAGTATTAATCCTAATTCAATCACATAGAATCACAAAAGTCAATTAGTATTTTGAATAAATTTATTCTTTTTCATTTAACATATGCTTAATTTTCACAAAAATAATAGAATGGTCCGTCCATCACGCGGGTTTACAACTAGTTATGTTACAAAAGCTCTAACTTAATAATTGTGATGGGCTTTACCCCAAGCGCAGAGATGCCTTCAATCCTCCCCCAATGCCTCCTTTTATAAAACATGACATGCCTACCCCATCCCTCTAAATTTTAATGTAGAACTAAGGTTAATGATAATTCATAGAAATGAAATTAATAATCCTAGAGATTGAGGGAGTTATTAAAAATTATAATTAATTTTTATTATATGCAGTAGAAATAACTAGCTAAAATAATTAAAATTATCAATTTTATGATTAGGAAACATCATTAGCCTAAGACTAAACCTATTCAATAACACTCCGTCCCCGGCAGCTTTGTGGTATTACCCACAGCAAGCTACGATGTCCGAACCGAAACCTAGTGACGCCACCACCAACCGCTCCGGCGAGGGTGTAAAAATGAATGAGTGAAAAAAATAATAATAAAAGAAAACTGGCACACTTGAATATAAAAGGGAGAAGTTCTATCAATAGGTATTAAACATGAAAGACCACGTCTGAGTGCCTCAGGTCAGTACTATTTCCTCGTCAATGAAAGGATAAAGTTGATGTAAGTGCATCTCTTCTTCTTCATCATATGGACATGTACTTATATTTTGGTTTCTAGTAAGATTTATCATCCCAATCGTCTATAATCTATTACTAATTGAGATGTAAGACAAGCATGTAAAATCTATATATTAATGTATGTAAGTCTTGCACTATGTTTTAACAGCATCTTAAGGCTTTGTAATTTAAATCTTACCATTCCTCGTGGGTCTTGGTACATGAATTTCATTGCTGATGCAGTATGCAAAAGAAATTGGGGATAACTAGCAAGTTAAAAGTTAGACGAATTTTAAAATTGGCAAAAGATGGAATTTTGAAGAGAAAGAAATAAATAAAAGATGAGAGAATAAATTACACAAAGCAGAAGGAAAAAACCTGGAGGAGGCACACAACCAATTTAATAATTTATCAAAAGTTTCTACATACAATAAGAGGCAACTCCTTATTTATAAGCAAATGATACAAAATCCTAATATCACAATTCCTAAAATATCCTTAAACTAAATAAAGGAAATTACAAATAAATCCCTAGAAGAAGAAAATTACATAAATTCATAAAATACTAAACCTTATTACATGCTCTGCATAAAACTCTCCAAGTTGAAAAGAACTCGTCATCAAGTTTTGCAGCAATATAATTTGAAGAAGCATCAGCCAGAAACTAACGAATTGAAAAATAACATGCTATTTATCTTGTAATAAAGAAGAAACACAAATCACATAATGAAAATTAGCTGAAATATATGTCATTCAATCACTCCATTGAGTTGTGATTCAATTATTGACAAGAAATTTCTGCAACACATGCCGAGAAGAATTTGTAGAAATCATTAGGTAATAAGGATCAAAAAATTCTTAACTGTTGTCCTGGAGAGCAGGAATGGCAAAGCCAAATCGACGGTGACCCGAAAAAACTGTGGAGGATTCACCCCACCCATCATGAGAAAGTGTTGAACAATCTAAATTGGGCCTGGCGTAGTAGTAGTGAGCGTACCGTACATGACATGCGGATATGGGCGTGCGCCGAAATAAGGGCCAAAGTTGGGTGGCAGCACATGGGGGGTGCTGTTAGATAGGTGTACCCATTATGCATTGCACCAAACATTTGAGCGGCATGGACCTGTGCGTTGATTACTGGTGGCGCACCCAGCTGCAAAGAATCCCCGTATTGTAAAACTCTGGCTATTTGCGGAAGTATTTTAGTTTTTGTTCGGTCTTGACCTGAATTGTGTTGCCAGCCTAACCTTTTTTGTTTTAAGGACTTATATGGTATGTTATATGCTAGTCACAACCTTTATCTCCACTAATATTTAGTGTTGCCTGGCTGGACACTACGCCATCTCGGCTCCTATTGTCAACTTTTATTTGAGTCGAGTCTAGTGAGGTTTAAGACTGAATCCCTTGCGAGTTTAAGTTAATTGTCGTGTGTTTGGAACCCTTTATGGTCAATCCTATCCCCCAAACCACCGAAGCAGTTCCCGAGATCGTCTGATAGCCCAATGGGTGCAAACCCTGAGGTGCACGTAAACTACACCCAACACAAAGGTGCCCTTTTGCACTAGAAATTCATGGAAATTAGATGTTGGTCATAGTGCCCTTGAACCCAGAAAGGCTGAGTTGACATTGTGTGCGGTTCGGTTTAGGAAGCCCACGTGCTTGGTTCAATCAACTTTCCATGGTTTGGCTTGGTAGAGGAGCTGGCACTTTTGCACCAACATTGTTTTCCCCTTTATAAATACAACCCATTTCGTCCACTTTACACCTCTTCGGTTGTTCATTTCAACCCTAGCCTCTTCTCCCCCTTTCTCCCCCTTCTCTACTCCCGTCATAGATCTCCCTACCTCCTCCAAGCTCAGCCAACCCCCTAGGGTTGTAAATCTTGGGGTAAGAGTGTAAAACCCATGACCCGAGTCAGAGTTTTATAATTTGAACTAGTTGGTTCAATCGTTATTTTTAGTTGAGTCAATTTCAAAACATATGTACTGAGTCAAAGTTGGTTGTGTGTTATGAACCACAAGGGTCATGTGTATCCAAATATACGATGATAACGTCAGTAAGACAGCAAGAGAATGTATTATCAGAATATATAAAAGTATGCCTAGATTTTTATTAATTTAGCATTAGATCGTAGAATTATTTTTAGGCTGAACAATGCATTAGGACGCATTATAAGGTAGTTTGGGTAGGTTAATAGTCATAGAACATATTATTGTAATGTTGTGGCGTGTATTGTATTTTATGGGATTGTTCCCTATTTTTTTGGATTTTTTAAGATTTATTAGAGTTAGTTATTATTTTTGACTCAAGTCGGACTCGAGTCAAGTTTTATTTATGATATTACCACCCACCCTTAACCCTACCTTTTTCTTCTCCCCCAAACCCTGATCGCCACTGCGCAACCCCCTTTGCTTGTTGCCACCGCCGTCGCGATGCCACCCCGCCACTGATCGACGCCACCAAGCCCAGCTACGCCGTCGCTATGCCACCCTGAGGGCCCCCTGGCCGTCACCCGACCTCCACGATGTGAGGGAGCCCCGTCCTAGCATCGCGCTCCAGTCACCGATTTTGCCGCCAGCGACCGTCGCCACTGCAATCCAATTTCTGCCTCGACTGTCGTCGACCCTCCCACAATCTTCCCTGACTGGAGCAGAGTCCATCGCCACCCATCCCGACTGGATCTCGTCATCCACCACAGACCGCCCCTGTTTTGCCCTTTTCTGACGAGCGGTCGCCTCCATCGACCGTGTCAATGTTGTAGACGTGTCGGGCTCACTGAGCCGGTACCAACGGTAGCCTATACCACCGCTATCCTGCCAGTAGACGTTGCCAGTGACTACCGCCAGAAAATTGCCGAAAAACTACTAGAAAACCACCGAAACCCGCCTGTAAAGGACCGGAGCCCTACTAGAAAATTGGATTCGCTGGAATTTTCTGGATCTTCCGCCTGACTCATCCAATCGAACCCGATCAAACTTCGGGTGCCGCCAAGCACGGAATTTGATCTCTAAGACACATGACGAAACCTTAGCCGTCATCGATTACTGACGATGAGAGGTATAATTACCTCCTATTTAATTATTTAAAATTGATGATTATTAGCACAACGTGCTAGGATTGATTAACTGTCATGATAAATGTCTGATTGTGAATGAAGTGATGATTTGCATGATTTGATTGATAGTGAACAAATGTTAGTGATCTAATTAGGTAAATTAAATCTGAGCATGCTAATTGATTTCAACATAACTTAGAAAAATATAATAAAATTGGTATGAATAGGATGAGTTAAAATTATTTTACACTGATGATTGTTGATTGTCGATAGATGATGATTGCATTGTAAGTGTGATGTTCATGATGAGTTTGATGCATCATTCAGTTAGTGGGCGTTAGCTTCTAGATTTGATGTGTAGGTACAGAGTAGGAGCTCGCCGCATAGGTGCACAATCACGATTGGAGCTTCTGCCAGGTCCATTTAGGACTCGTCCCTGTTTTACACTTTATTATATTGTATGTTTGTGTTATTATTTGCAGGATGGGTTAAGTTGTGTTTTATCGGATCCCACTTAACCCTGGTCATCTAATTGATCGATTTTCTAGATTAATAACCCTCGAGGATGAGATCCCTCAAGTTTGATTTCAAAAATAAGATCCACCATATTTGCCTTCAGGCATATTATATAAATCCATTCACAGACCTATATATAATTTTCTCGAGTTTTCAGTGAGACGAGAGAAGAGAAAACCGACTCACACGTACCATGAGCAGGTGCACGCACCAGTCAAAGTGGGCTCTGGATTAGTGAACAAGTTATTCCAATTCTAAGGGATCCTGATAACTCCCGTTTTGAGTTTCTCACACCTGGAGAAATGCTAGAGGATTATGGGTACTATTTAATACAACGCATGTCCAAACTTGTGGTTCAAAGGGTGCTAAAGGCGACTACATGAGAGTACTCGGCTTTTGTACTCAAAGCCACGAGAATTATGGAGGAAAGGAGAGGGTTTAGGATATATTGGTAGTCCCAAGGGACCAGGAAAATAAAATGAGAAAATGTTGAGAGAGGCATCAGTAAACCAGTCAGTTTGAGATGCTACCGGGTCTGCAGCCCGGTGGCTCCTTAGTAGACGCCCTTAGGAGTGTTCACAAGAAGTATATAAAAGCTTTCTTCAAAATGAGAGTTTGCTCTCATTTGATAGTTTGTTATGTTGTTATATTTTTGGACCAATAATATTCGTTACTGGCACTTTTCTTTATATATATGTAGGTGAGGATTAAATACTGGGTATGTCGGCTTCAACGGAGGAGCAGTGGCCTACCTTGCGCATACACACGCACGTGCGCCGACCGAATGTATGTTTTAACTGTTTTAATTGCTTTGTTATGCTATTATGAAAAAAATAAAATAATTTTGATGAAGATTTTGGTATATAGAAATGCATACTGATAACTGGATCTTAAATATATATATGTTGGTGTAAACATTACATGATAAAGGTGAAGATGAACAAATGAGCAAGTGGGTCGAGACCAAAAAATGTATGATATTTTGATGTGGCAAAATTAAATATTTAAGTGAAAAATATTGTGTAATGGGTGTTGATGTTTTTATATATTTATACATGATGATTTGACAATATGGCCCCTAATTACACTTTTAGGGGAAACTGTATCCATTTTATTTTTAGAATTTCTACCGATTTTATCGTAATTATTTTATTTTATAAACTAG
>JAURVB010014591.1:0-12913 GCA_033002965.1 Piper betle | reverse complement strand
TTTAACATAATTATGCATAAAAGATAATTTAATTATGCATGCATTTATTTAAATTTAATATTATATAATGATATTGTATAATTTAGCTATATTTATATAAAAAAATTTAAGATAAATATGGTCAAAAATTTTATTCCTTATATAAAGTATCGAGCTTCGAGTCGAGTAAAATTTTGTAAGTACAAGCCTAAGTCCTGCTTATTTAATATTGAATTAAGCTATGCATTGAGTATCGAGTCAAATCGAGTTTAATGAAACTTTAACCAACCTTAGATACATTATTTTTCAGAAAGAAGCAATTTAGCTTTTACGACAAAAAGGTATGTACAAGTGGGTGTTCATGAAAAAATATGCGGAGACTTTTGTTAAAAGTAACGTCGTTTACATGTGTGTACTATATACATAAAATGATAAATCACGAGTATCATGTGTATGATAGAGATAGTGGTAGAGCCACGAGTCCACCGTACACCGACCATTAAAATTAAAAATAATTTTAATATTTAATGCATGGCGGAAATAAGAAGGGTGGCACGCATATAAATTTTTTTAACGTGCTATTCAATTAAAAAAGCCTACCACTATACATAAAATAAAATATAATCAACCAAAGATTTAAGACAGGGTTTATAGAATTAAGAATTTATAAAATACTAAGCAAAATATCATGCTATACGTGACTTATTAAATAAACTTTAATTTTATAAATTAATTTTTATTAAATAATGAGATAGATTATATAAAAGGAATTTATGATTAAATAGTAGGAAGATATAAATTTTAATTGATTCTGACTTTAAAGATAAATTTTAATTAAATAATAAAATAGACTATTAATAATTAGATTTATTATTTTTTTATTATTGTCATATTTTAATTGGTTAAATATTCTATATAATTAGAGACAAATATTGAGTTTCATTTTTATTAATGTTCAACAAGATGTCGTGTTTGCACAATTTATATTATAGATAAATTTTAATTTTATTAACAATTTTTAGTGAATAACAAAATATGTTATAATAATCTAATATGTTAGATATAAATTATAACTAACTCTAACTTTAAAAATAAATTCTAATTGAATGAGAATATATACCATAATAATTTGATTTATTTTTTGTTAAATTTTCTTATATTTTAATTGGTCAAATCTATTACTTTTAATTAGAAGACATATTGAGTTTCACTTTTATTAATAAGAGTATATATATATATATATATATATATTATAGTGTGATAATTTTTTTGTTTTTATTAGATTTTGAATTTTTATTTGCACGAAGTTAATTCCGACCCGCATGGATAATATCCCTTTGTTTCTTTTTTTATCTACGTAAAAACAAATCCTTCCCCATCGATCATCAATATATGATAAACAAACATAATACCCAAACCTAGCACATCCCAAACAAACGATAAACAACCCAGCAGCACATGATACTCATAATACTCAAAGATCGCAGCACGACAAGCGAAAATGACAATTGTCTTGACGATTATATGTCATGTAAAGGTCATGGATTAAGTAAACGTATAAAGAGGCTCATATCTAACCATGCCTGACCTTTAGTTGTTCCTTATCAACTTATTTAATAGGTCCATGTATATAAGCATTTTCCCCACACAATCGAGTTTACTTCTGCAATCGGATATGACGCCAATATTACACTTGAACACCAATTATCATCCCTCTAGAGGTACCAATCTTTTGACTTTTGAATTTTATGTATTATATACGGCTAAATTATTAAATATTCTCGGTTAGTATAAGTTTTAATTGCTATATTTATTTCTATTTTCTTTCCTTGCCGAATAAAAAATACCTTTATTATTTCTTCGGTATGTAATAAATTATTTATTTCAATATTTTCTATATATCTTCAAATTTCATTTTTATGCTAATTATCTAGATGCTTAATTTTATATCTAAAAGAATCCCAGCATTATGTTCTGGTATCATTTTTTATGAAATTAATTACAATAGTCTTGATGTTTATAGTTGTTTGATGAGTAGTTTTTATTTTTCGTTTTCCATTCAATATATCTTCAATTTTTAATCTTTTTGTTAATTATCTTCATGATGTCTAGCCATATCTCAAATAATTCATTTATATATTTTTCACAAAAGGTCAAACATAATCTGCACGTTGCGTCGGTACAAAACTAGATTAAGAAGACTAGACAAGGAAAATATAAATAAGTTTTATTCACTATTGAAGGAGAATTATATAAATTAAGCACGGTGTCACGGGGTCGTTTCTAGCCTAAAATTTTTCGACCAAATCCCTACCCGTGCGGCGTATTCCCCTCCTGGGAACACCAGCCTCACTGCCACGCGCAGCCGAATACCGCTGTTTGTAGCGGCACTATGAAGGGTAGCGCTCTTGTGAAGGCTTGCACACCCAGCTAGCAGCACGCGCCCAACTGTCGATAGCGCTCGTTGTGTGAACTGCCGGTACCGATCACCAAATCCAGCGTATGCAGCAGCACGCTGCAACATACGCACCAAGTATGCCCGTAGTATGTTCGCCCCAAGTGCTGGTCAGCCACACCCGACACGCACCAGACCCAGAATCACGGTCCAGCACGTCGGCTTCCAAATGCGACAATCACACTACCCAATTACAGGAATCCACCTAACCTTTATTCATACAATAAATAAAGGATATTACAAGTAATCGCTCACCTTGACCACTTGCTGGTCGTGGACATGCAACCCCACGACCCAGCCTCTCAACTCGCCTAAGAGACTTCCTTACAACCCCAAGGCCGATCCCCTAATCAACCCAATAACTTGCATTAACCAGATGCAACGAGGTTGCTACAAAAACCAGACGCGTACTTGACCCTAAAGGCAGACACACGACCACACCAACCAGCAGTCGTCCACCAGGTATCCCCACCCGAACTCCACGAGTAGGCTGCAGCAACACCCATCGGTCTCCTTGCTCAATCAGGCTATTCTCCTCTACAAAGAATGCACGACGCCCAGATCTTCACAATTGCTCCGTCAATTGTCTTCTGCTTGTTGTGCCTTGTATTTTCTGAAGTCATCTCCATCAAATACGCCTAGATGTGTTAGTTGCAACCAGATATTCTCCATATCCGCTGGAGGTCTTCTCTAGTCCAACACAGCATCCAGATTCGCCCATGCTTATCTCCAAGACTTGTGTCGAACTTATCTCCAATGAGTCACCAACGATCTCTCATTGGTTTGTGGAGAAGATCATATATTCACCAGATCTTATCCACAACGCTATCTACAATTTTTGGAATCCACCAATGCATATAAACATGCTGGCTACATGGTCGAACCTTGCTGGTTCAACCCTAAGCCAACTCCCGATCAACCTCTCGTGCCAACACCTAGCCGCCGTGTGCGCACCAAATACTGCAACACGGTCCATGCCAAATCGCCTAGCCCGCTACAATGTCTGAATACCGGTATTTGTGTCGGCATCGCTCGTGCACCAATCGTTGCACGCACTGCTCGCCACTAGTCGCACCCACGCTTACATGTCTCGGTCCAGCGTGCTCGCGCACCCTTGCTCGCGTGCAACGTCTGCACCGAGCTTGCGCCCCCATGCCTTGCTGGCCGATGGCGCCCGTGCACGCTGCTCGCTCGTGCTGCTATTTGTAGCGCTGTTAACCCCGGCATGCTGCAGCGCGCGTGCACCAAACCCCCTCGGCACTATGCTCGGTCCAGGCATCGACCAGACTCCTCGGCGCCACTCGATCACCCTTGATCACGCCCGACCACAGGTCTCGACACTGCTCGACCCATACCACGCACATGCTTGGTACTCACATAGGCATGCTCGGTCATGGTCACGACCTAGCTCCACCCATGCTCGGCACTGCTTGTCTGCAGCTGCTGGTCACGTAACTGCCCCGAACCATATTGAGGTTTCCTTAGCGCCATGAAGCGCTATGCTCGATACTCACTGCCGACGCATATGCTGCTACACGTCCCAGCACCAAGTCTGGGTCCATCCTTCAACCTCGGCACTTCCTTGCCTGCATCTATAACACCCATTAGCACTTGGTAAGTTGTTTCACCACACAGGCAGCATCAGCCACCCACTCCAGACTCGGGATGACTAGGGACAATTGCCAAACCCTAGCACCCTGGACGACCTGCAATTAACCCCGTAACACACGACATCCTCTCCCGTCGATGACAAATACTGTACAACGATAAATGTTTGGTAGCCGTATTAATACGTCGATGAATTTTTAATGGTCACATTAATGTATTAATGTCCCTAATACAAAGTAAAATGACAAGAAAATCTGCCAAGTTTTATTTGATTCCCCTTTAAACATGATAAACTATGAATCTTTTCATCATTTTGTCATGACTTTTTTATTAGGAGGCTCTTTTATCGTTAATTTGTCATTTTTATCATATCAAATAATTAACTACAAGCTCAAAAAACCAGAGGGTGTATATAATATATATTCTTAGAAGACTTGTATTGAGATAGACAGGAATTCAAGAGACAAATCATATTGCTATTTTTATTCTCTCTCCTCAAATTGTCTTCCCCCTCTTCCCTCTTAATTCTATCTCATCAGTGATGATAAAGTCCGCTAATATGAAAGTTAATATAATATGGAGATACCATATTATGTATATAGGTCACTACATATTTAATATTGTATTGAATATATATATATATATATATATATATATATATATAATACCAATTCTAACCCATTTAAAATGAACCAATTCTTGACCAATTTTGTCAAATTGTTCGCATTTGGTATTTTTTCCTTCGGCCGATTCCAATGATTTATGCAATTATACTAAGCAATGATGTGGTTATTGTTCCTAAGTCTATTGGCCACGTGATTATTCCTTGAACTAGTTCTAACGACACTATTTACGGGCCTTACAAATTTTATTATGATTTAAGTTTTGGTATAGAGTTTTTATTATTATGAATATTTAAATTGACACAAAGATATATATATATATATCTTTTATAAAACATACAAATTTAAAGATATATATATATATTTGTGTTAGATGTCCCTCGACAACCCACAGTCCATGTCGCCCGCATCTGTCTTGGCAAAATTTGTTGGACACTGTCATGTCATGTCCGCAATGGTTTTTGTAGATCATGTCCGTAGAGAAACATAACATATCTATAGGGAGTGAGTGAAATTGATAATCTCAATTATACTCATGAATATGGGCTTTAAATCAATATTTACAAGTTAATGAGATAAAATTTTAAAGTGTAAATTATATTTATACAATTTTTATATAATTTACATTCTAACACAAAAAATACTATAAGTCTCTTAATTAGATAATATAACTCACCCGCCCATTTTTTAAATTTGATTCACAAGTTGGTGAACTTAAAAAATAAATAATATAAAAAAATTACACTATATTTATAATTTCAATTTATTAACAAATATAATATCATTTACAATAAATTAATAGTGAAATATGATTCATACTATCAATCTATTTTAACAATATAAATTAGATTTACAGTTTCAATAACCCATTTAAGTTGAAAATAAAAAGGGCATCCAGCTCAAAATTAGTGTTCAATTTGCTTAACAAATTTACTAAATTCTAGTTAACCAAAATAAGAAAGGTGATTACTATCAAATAGATAAAAACTTCCTTATGCATGTATCATGATTGATACACTTTGCCTGTAAGAATACCCTTTATTGCATCAAGAGATGGAACATTAACGACACAATCCACAAACTGCAACATCCAATTATTTCTACAAAATAATTGCCCTCATCCACTAACATCACAAGGCGCCCATAATAGGCAAACCACCATAAAAAAAAACTTTGGAAAATCACTTTATTTTTAACCACTAAACGCAATAAAGAGTTCATACAATTAAGAAGATCATGCATTTGTCATCACAACGGCCAGTCAACAAACACGGGTTGCCCGAATAAAAGATCAAAGAGGATGCCATTTGGACGGGTATAAACCAATCACATGTCTATATGAAGCAATCCAAAACCCATATACAAAACAAAGTTGCTAAAAGAATTTTCTATACCCGTTCTTCATGACATAATTAGGAAGCAAATTAACCAAGAACAACTAAATATCCCATTCCAAAAATCAGAAGTTCGAAACAATTGGACTTTTTTGGGGATTGGATGCGGTTACTAATTCATGATTTGACATGTACAAAATAAAAACTTTATTTTTGATTCTACTATAATTTTTATGAAAGTATTTCATTTGCTTATATTCTATGAAAAATTTATTTTCTCAAAATATATCTTTATTTTGGTCTAATTCTTTTCTTTCTATGATCGATTCAACTTCTGATCAAAAAAATATACCTTAATTATATTTTATTTCTTTGACAAATTTAATAAGGAAGAGAAAGATCGTGACAGAGACAAATTTGCCGAATAGGATGGGATGGTCAGGGGCCATGATAGGAAGTAAGTAGGGAGAGAGAGAAGGGGGAAGGAGAGGAGGTAAAACCGTAAAAGAAAGAGAGGGCCATGATAATCGAAATCAATCCACCACCTCTCCTTCTTAATCCAAACAAAGACTGCTCCCTTCTTTAAAATCCAAGTTCAAACTGCAATTGGACATCCCTTCCCGGAATGCTAAATTCAAACCTATTCCAATTTCCAAAATCCGTCCCGCCATTTTTTAACCGTACGTCCAATGCCTTACGATCCGCGTCAAAACTCCCAAAAACCAACGACAACCGTGGATACCAAAAAATCGACGGCTCACATTCCCCGGCTTCTTACCGCCGGATCGTTTCCCGCATTATTTAAACCCGCGCCCAATCCCCCCTACCTTCCCACTCCATCCTTTCCAAAATCCAAACGGTTCGAAAACCTTCGATTTAACATCTCCTCCCTTTCCGACCTCCGATGGCTCGCACGAAGCAGACCGCCCGCAAGTCCACCGGCGGCAAGGCCCCCCGCAAGCAGCTGGCCACCAAGGCCGCCCGCAAGTCCGCCCCCGCCACCGGTGGCGTCAAGAAGCCTCACCGGTTCCGCCCCGGCACCGTCGCCCTTCGCGAGATCCGCAAGTACCAGAAGAGCACGGAGCTGCTCATCCGCAAGCTCCCCTTCCAGAGGCTGGTCAGGGAGATCGCCCAGGACTTCAAGACCGACCTCCGCTTCCAGAGCTCCGCTGTCGCCGCCCTGCAGGAAGCCGCCGAGGCCTATCTGGTTGGGCTGTTTGAGGACACCAATCTCTGCGCGATCCATGCGAAGAGGGTCACCATCATGCCGAAAGATATACAGCTCGCCCGTCGGATCCGTGGGGAGCGCGCTTGAGAGGTAGATGAGGTTTGTGTTAGAAGGGATGAAGTTTTATCTGGGAGGCTGCTGGTTTTTGTAAAGTTCAGAGCTTTGGTGATTGTCTTTTGGGTTTAGGCCTCTAATAGTTAGACCTATTCTGTTTTTATTATGTAACTGTCACAATAGAAAGCTATATCAGAGTATGAGCCTTCTGAATCTTCTGGTGTTGGTTGAATTTCAAGTTTTTCTCATATTGATCAAGTGAACAATGAAATATCACATGGAATGCCCATTTTTTGTGGTAAGAAAAAAATAAAATCGATCAATAACAGGGCTCATGTGTTTATATCTTGGACAAGGTTTCATTTTTATACAGGGGGCAGCTATGCTGTACTACCTTTTTTGGTAGCGTTCCACGTTATCAAATGTGGGCCATTGGATCTGATCCAATGGCCCACACCAATTCCCCCTCCTCTTCTTTCCTTTGGCTTGGCCCGCCTAGCCATGCCATGGCCCCCCACCACCCTGGGTGCTGCCCCGTTGCCCTTCAGTTGTAGCCCCTGCCGGCCTCACCCACCTTCTACATCCTTTCAATTGTCACCATCCCACACCCACCCAGCTCCCCTCTTTGATCTGCCGGCCCTAAAAAGTCCAATCTTTATGTCGCTCCCACCCCTCCATCGGCAATTGGCCACCCGGCTCCCTGCATGCCGATGACTTTTTTGGGCAGATAGTGCAATAAATGTCAGGTGTATCTAGGAGGGGGTTGAAGTCGCTGGTAGAAGCATCAGAGAAGGTTGGGGGAAAAGAAATGCGTACAAGGGTACTTTCGTAATAAAATTTTACCTTCGTCTCGACTCAAATTAATATTACGAAATACATTTTAAAAAATATAAAAAATAGATTAAAATATTATAAAATAAAATAATCGAGTTCTACCAAAATATTATATTTTATAATATTTTATTATATTTTTTAATATATTTTGAATTTTATTTCATAATATTAACTACAGTAGGGAGTAAGTCAAGTTTTATTATTAAATTGCCATCGCCTTTTCCTTCCCTCCTCTGTTTGGCCCCGCCACCCCACACTCGACAATCTTGTCGCTGGCCGCCCATTAGTCGATGGCGAGTGCTCTTGCTACCTTGCCACTGCTTCCCTTCCTTCCCCGTGTCCCTCTTCTCTTCTTCCTGTTTTCCTTTCGAGTCACCAATTGCAGTCCACCAACCTCAGCGATGACAACCTTCTGGCAACCTCTTCCCCACTTTGACTCTTCCCCAAGCCTGAATGGCACGTGTATAGCGGCCTCGGATGACCTAAAGCAGCGTGGCAAAACAGAGGCGGCGATGCGATAGGGGTGGCAAGATGCAGGGGCGATGGGATGTTTATTTTCCAACCATTAGATCGCAATCCAACGGTAGAAAAAAACGAAAAATTTATTTTCTATATATATATATATATATATACCATGCAGTTGGGCAAGAAGCCTGCATGGCAGTGCCACAAAGTCCTTCCTCTGCACCCACATCCCTATCCATCCTTACATAGCCATTCTCCCCCAACTAGTTCCCCATGAATTCTTCACCAGCCAATACTTGGTCCCATCCTCATCTTCCCATACCCAACTGCAGTCACACCAAGGTCCAAATAGGTGCCGCAAGGTGCGGTGAACACCCCACCGGAGTAGAACTGGAGTGCAGAGCCAACGGCATCAATGGCCAGAGACACAGGCTGCTTCGCCACTTCCGTCAACAAGGACTTCTCGTTGTCGTAAAATCAAGCATCAGTATACACATCTTAGGACCCCCCGGTTAGCCCCACATGACCGGCAAATTAGAGAATGCCACGTGTCAGATTTATGGTAATGCAGCAGCATGTAGTGCACCTGTTTTCTACCCTCGCCTACCCTCGACCTCCATATCTCTCCACCCTGACCTCCGTTTTCCGTGCTGTCACCACCACCATCTTCGAGTGTCACCGGCAACAAATCCAGCCCTTGCTCCGATCCCAGAACCTCCCTGCCCTGCTGATAACGGCCTCGAAAACCGCCGAATTTCTTTAAACCGCAAGCGCCGCCGCCACTTTCGAGCTCCACAGCCGCCGTACCACCTCCCTTCCGACCAATACACTCCCATAGATCGATAGATCTCGTTGCTGGATATCGATCTGAAACACCCCGGAGCCATGACGCAGCCGGAATTCGCAGGAATATCGCCGAAAAGTCATGTCTTTTCAAACCGCCGCCGCCACTTCGTGCAGAATTCCCCCTCATTCGGGCTGCCTCCTAAGTCGAAACTACCACTGATCAACTCCTATCAGCGATTAATGTCGAACCCATCTAGTAGACTCCGTCTTCTCCGGCGATAATAGCCCCACCGCGGCCGTTTTCTCCCATTTTTCAGCAAACCACCACAGTCATGGTCACCGAGACACCCCTCAACGTGACGGCCGTCGTCTCACCTGCCTATCCCAACCTTTTGCCCCTTTGCCGGAGCCGGTGGCCGCCGCCGTCGCTCTATCCTTCAGGCGGTTGCACCCACCCCGACCTGGTTCGGTTCAGCAATTTATTGTTGAACCAGTTCGGTTCAGTTTCAACCCTATCCGGTTCGATCCAGATTCCTGACCCGACCCGGTCTGGCTTTATCCCGTCGGTTTTCATTAATTCGAGATTCCTTATGCTTCTTTTGATGCATTATCACATAGTATCACATATTAAGGATACTTTGGAGTGTTTTTTTAATTTTTATTTGTTTGTTTATTTAATTATTAAATTAGTCATTTATTATTTGACTTGTGTCTTTTTATTTATAATTCGCATACATGTGATTTATTTTATGTGATTGTGTGATATTATTATACATATGATTGGAGATATTTTTGGGTCATTCATGATTTATTTTATAATGCTATTATTTAATTATTTTAATTACATGATTCATGTATGATTAGGGTATTAATTAGTAATGTGTCATGATGAATTATATCTGGTACTAGGGTTTTGCCTATGCCATGTATATTTAGTTGATTTAATTACATTGTTTTGACTATTTATTATTATGAGCACACACAAAGGTCTGTTACTATGTTAAGTATTTGTTAATTGTTAAATAATATATTTATGCCACCAGCACTTTAACAAGTGCAAATGCACACTTTTTACCACAGTTTAACTCTGTTTTATAATCAAAATGCTCGAAACCTTTATTATTTAAAGTACCGTTGAATGTTGCTGTATATACAATATGGGTAACCGTTAGCGGTTCCTTGCGACGAGTTTGGATCAGCAATTTGCAACTGATTTCCCTTCTTGTGAACCATGTTTTGATGTTTACAGATTAACCGAAAGGAAAAAGATACAAACTCAAAATGGAACAAAGAGAAAGAAAGTAGTAGTCATTGAAACGAAGAATAGAAGCATTCAAATTGCAATTCCAAAGTCTGATTCATATCTCTTCTTTTCCTATTATATCTCTATCCAATTTAATTTTCATCTCCCTCTAATCATTCAATTACAAGTTTATTTGAATTTCAAAATAAAAAAAGATGGTCTTTTTCACGATTTTTAAAAGAAAAAGTATAAAAAAATACTAATTTTCTCTGCGTCTTCCACCTAGAAAAGAATGCAGAAACCTTTTTCTGCTAGGCTTTGCTCAACACCTCTTTTCTCTAATGTTTTAAGACTGAAGAATTTGTTGGACGTGGAGAAAATTTTAAAAATTAACATATGTTCCGAGTCCAAATAAATAATAGTCGTTCGCGTACTCTCCAATCCGAAAAAAAAGCGTCGAGAATTTTTTTTTAATAGTGTCTCCTCCAATATGTGCGTGTCCAAAATTTTTACTTTCTTCTCGCATTGATATCTTGTGCGTCATTACTTAACTGTTTGTATAGAAACCAAGAGTCAGCAAGTAACTAGAAGAATTCAACAACGGCGAACTGTAAGTTGTAACATTCCCATTCGAACTAGCGTATACATGACGTCCCTGCTGTTGACAAAAACTTGACTAAGCTTTGACAATTCCAATATAACTTGACTAGTCGATCGGTGCTGAGATGATGACAAGAACCCGACAATATACAATAAAATGCAGACAAGATTAGCAGTATCTCATTCTTGTAACTTCTATATGCTTTTGATCTTCCAGGTGCAATGCACAATATCATATATCCTCGCCAGCCGTCGGAGAATAAAGGTCATGACAGGCATGAGCCTTCCATTTGGCAAGACAATTTTATTATTTCTTCTGTTGCTTATCTATTCCAGCGATGATCACTATAAATAGTATGCCAAGACATCCACCATGCTTCCCAAGATCACATTAGGAGTCCTGCGCTGCCTCTAACTATACCCTAGCTAGCTTCATAATCTGGACCAAATCAGATGGCAGCAATGACAGTACCCAAGGTGCATGAGATGTCTACCGAGCTCTCCAAGGCACACACCAACCTTCTCAGCATCCAATTTGGCTATGTGAACTCCATGGCCCTGAGTTGTGCAATACAACTAGGCATACCAGACCCTGATTCACTCAAATGACTCCTCTTCCTTGTCCCTCTCTGAACTAGCAGCTGCAATTCCCATTCCCGCAACCAAAACCCCCCATTTGTATCGCCTCATGCGCCTGATTGTGCACATGGGCAAAGATCTTTTGCCTTGGACGAGAGAAGTGGCACTACCAAGCCTAAGTATATCCTCACTCCCGCTTCCAAACTCCGTACTACAAATCATGACATGGGTGTCGTCCCTTACTCCAAAATGTTGTTGGATCCCGCACTAGTGAATCCATTATTTTACTTGGAAGACTGGATCAAGATGGAGGGTTCACTTGTTGGAAATTGGACATAAATATATACATGAATCAGGAATTGTATCATATGTTATTATATAAGGTTGGCTAAATTAAATTGATCTACTAAAGTTAAAGGTTACGAGCCATAAATTAAGGTGTGGAATTTAATGTGTAGATACCTTTTCATAAATTCTCTTCGTTATGGGTGGAATTGAATTTATGGAACTAAGGCTATAAATATGGAGGTTATGGTCCCTGAATTTATATCTGGTTTTCGTTCTGGTATCCCATTGTCCAGAACTTTGGTTTAGAAAACTAGTCTTGAATTTGGAAGATCCAAAACCTAAGTGATCAAGACTCTGATTTCTTTATGGCTTCAGGTACGCTTCCGCTATTTCATTTATTTATTTTATTTCTCTCGATAATTTGATATGAAATCTAAATTCTAAATAAAGTCTATCATCACTACCCTTCGAGCTTTGCCATGGTGGTAACATGTGGCTTGTGGCCGCGCAAAAGCCCGATCTAAACAAAAACTTCAATGCCGCCATGGCCAGTGACAGTCAGTTGTTGATGAGCTTCATTGTCACTCATTCCCCTAAACTGTTCCACGGCTCGAAGTCGCTAATCGATGTGGGTGGTGGGACTGGTGGTTGCGCCAGGACCATTGCCAAGGCCTTTCCTGATTTGAACGTCAAGGTCTTGGATCTTCCCCATGTAGCTGCAGACTTTCCCAAGGATGATGGGGTTCAATTCAGAGTAGGGGACATGGTAGGAGCTTCTTCTCCAAGCTCCACAACCAATTCCTTGCCCTTGGAAGGCTTGGAACTCTGCTTTGCTGG
>JAURVB010014590.1:0-30397 GCA_033002965.1 Piper betle | reverse complement strand
CTCTCTCAACTCTCCCCCTTGCTCCCCGCCAGCAGCCACCCTGAATTGAATCCCTATCCTATCCCTAACTTACAAACCTCTGATTTCTTCAATTTCTTTATTATTCCTTAATGCACCCTTTCCAAGCGTTCTCGATCAAGAGTGCAAAATTGTGCATCTCTATGTCTGGGTTCTCCCAAGGTTTCTCAACACTACCATTCGTTTTATCTTATTGCAATTCATTTTCATATGCACAACATGTATAATTTGTGCACTTCTTCTTGTTAAAATAGTCCTACTTCTTATAAGAGATGGAGGTGTGTTGTATATATATGGTTCCTAAGCCCTCTAAAATGACTGGGTGGTATTAGGAACCCGAATATATACAACAAGCCACCCATCTCCATAGAAATGTGGGACCATTCTAACATTAACAAACATCTCGCACAGAGATGTTGGATTATTCTAACATTCTCAAACTTCCATAGCGATTATTCCAACATTCTCAAACCTGTACGATTATAATTTTACATTCTTAGGAGTCAAGTAATTATCAAAAAACGAGCTAGTGATGTTTATAAAAAAGGCCAACGATGTTTATAAAAAAAGGCTAATGATGTTAGGAGCCGAATAATTAATAAAAAAAGACTAATGATGTTTTCTAATGCTGAAATTGATAATCTTACTGATTTATGATAGTTATGCGGTGAAAATAGCCAACTCAAATAATTAGGATTTATGATTATTAATAACATGCCTGGAAACTATCATTAGTCGAGCATCTTCATTTCGTGTAAGTAAAGGTGCGAGTACTATGATCTGAGCACGCTCTGTGAAAAAGAAAGATAACAAGCAAAGGAGGGTTACGTAACCTAGGGAAAGAAAACTCTGAGCCGGGTTGTCTATCTCGTTGTCCCGGAGTTGTGGCCGCCGCCGCTGCCGACGGCGAAGAGTGGTGGAGTCGGGAGAAAGGCGGGCGTTAGGGATTTGCGGTGGGCGATGACGTGGCCAACTCGGCCGCGTCATCAAACCTACACGCGCCGTAGGCCGTGTTGATTCTCCGTTAACGGAGTGAAAATGCTGCATGAATCTGGTCGGTTAATTCATAAATTCAGGGGTGCCTTACGGTTTGGTCGGGACCCACTTATTTTAAATTTTTGTAAAAAACTCGATTATTTACTATTTAAATATTTACTTTCCACACCTTACCCCGACCATTTTAGTAAATCCTAACCGATCATTTAAATCTAATTATGATATAAAAAATTTGAAATTAGATAATAATATAAAAAATTATTTTAAATTGTAGGAGATTAACTAGCTAATATAAAAATAAATAGCATTGAATAGATATTAGTTTTATATATAAACAAAAATGTTTTAATGGCAAATCACAATAAAAATATAAGTTTTTAAAATCTTATATTTTTAATATCACGTACTCGGTGCATAAAACCAAACATGAGAGCTATAAAACGGATGCCTAATTGTCTAAAACAAAACTTTGTTATATGAATACTAAATTTGAACCGTCTAAATTTTGTTTGGTCGGGTTTCACAGGTACCCAACCCAAGAGGCACCCATTGTTGGGAATGATAGTGAGGAGGTGATTTACACATATCTTAGGACCCTCCGGTTAGCCCCACATGACCAGCGAATTAGAGAATGCCGCGTGTCAGATTTATGGTAATGCAGGAGCATGCAGTGCACCTGTTTTCTACCCTCGCCTACCCTCGACCTCCATATCTCTCCACCCTGACCTCCGTTTTCCATGCTGTCACCACCACCATCTTCGTGTGTCACCGGCAACAAATCCAGCCCTTGCTCCGATCCCAGAACCTACCTGCCCTGCTGATAACGGCCTCGAAAACCGCCAAATTTCTTTAAACCGCAAGCGCCGCCGCCACTTTTGGGCTCCACAGCCGCCGTACCACCACCCTTCCGACCAATACACTCCCGTAGATCGATAGATCTCGTTGCTGGATATCGATCTGACACACCCCGGAGCCATGACGCAGCCAGAATTAGCAGGAATATCGCCGAAAAGTCATGTCTTTTCAAACCGCCGACGCCACTTCGTGCAGAATTCCCCCTCATTCGGGCTGCCTCCTAAGTCGAAACTACCACTGATCAACTCCTATCAGCGATTAATGTCGAACCCATCTAGTCCTGTCGGCCTTCGGCGCCCCATTAGCAGTCGGAGGCTACGTCTTCTTCGGCGATAATAGCCCTACCGCCGCCGTTTTCTCCCATTTTTTCAGCAAACCACCACAGTCATGGTCACCGAGACACTGTTAGACTTTATTAGATTTCACATCAAATAATCGAGTAAATAAACTAGATAGCGGAAGCGTACCTGAAGCCATAAGAGAAACTAGAATCTTGACCACCTTAAGTTTTGATCTTCTGAATCTATGAAGAGTTTTCCAAAACCAGAATTCTGGTCAATGAGATACTAGAACGAAAACTGCTTATTTATTCAGGGACCATAACCTCCTTATTTATAGCTGTAGTTTCATAAATTCATTTTCACCCATCACGAAAAGAGAAATATGAAAAGGTATCTACACATTGAATTCCAAACTTTTCACATTAAATTCCATACTTTAATTTATGGCCCATAACCTTTCACTTTAGTACATCAATTTAATTTAGGCCAACCTTATATAATAACATATGACACAATTCCTGATTCACGTATATATTTATGTCCAAAATCTAACAATCTCCCACTTGGACTTAATATATACACGAAGATAATTGTATAACCTTATGAGCTCCAAAACATATGTCATTATTCCAAAATAACAATCTCGTCCATTAATCAATGTCAATATAGGATCAAGGTGATTTTCGCTACATTTATCGTAACTAAACCCATTCATTGTCACATACATCAACATAATTAAATGACATAGATCAAGTATGGATGTGTAGCATGAAAATTACATGTAATTTGATCTAACATGCTTATTTTCAACTGGTCCAACCTTATGAGATCACCAAAAATAGCAAAACAGAGTGAACCTTAAATCAAATATAAACTCCCACTAAAGTAGCATATCATCAAATGATACAACACCCATATGAGCAATATGCTTATGAAAGACCTTGGGTGGTAAACTTTTAGTAAGCGGATCCGCAACAATGGAGTTTGTCCCAATATGCTCTATAGAAACTTTACTACTCTGAACTCTTTTTTTCACAATAAGGAACTTGATCTCTATGTGTTTTGATTTAGATGAGCTCGTGTTGTTATTTGAATATAATACTGCAGACTGATTGTCACAAAATAACTTAAGTGGTCTTTCAATATTATCAATAATGCGCAGCCCTGTGACAAAATTTCGCAACCATATTCCATTGGCAGATACCTAGCATAACATTAATATTTAGTCTTTGGACAAAAATATTAATTTTTAAGTGGTACTCTAAGTGCAATAATTAAATATGGATAATAAATCCTGTTAAATAATAAACCTTCCTTTGGGCCTAAAATATGTGCCGATCAAAGAAGAGGGAGGAAAGGTGATAATAATGGAAGTGGTGGTGAACTCCAAGTTGAAAGATCCCGAGCATACTCAAGTGGAATACGAGGGAGATTTTATTGATGACCTTAACTACTGGTTGGCAAAGAGAAGAGAAAGAATGGAGCAAAATCTTCGAAGATGCCGGCTTTACGGCATACAAGATCACACCTGGCTTTGGTCTTCGATCCGTGATTGAGCTCTATCATTGAATATTGCCATATCATATATATGGTTTCATGGAAATCTACAATATTTACCTGAACGGTCAACTTATAATAGTTTTATATCGTGTCATTTCAGTTTACTTTCATTCAACACGATATATATATTCTTATTCTATAACAAACAAAAAGCTCAATTCCATATGTATGGATATCTCGATGATATGGTCTATGTCGTTTCCTTCATTAAAATAACAGAATAATTAATATTATAAACAATTGACATAAGCTAAATTTAGTATCCGCTGTTGGATGCATTATAAGGATAGTTGGAAAACAAGAATAATTTTGTTTATATATATAAAAATACAACCGGATGCGTAACGGCTGCAAAATTTTATACATATATACAGAGCCGTCATTATGACCTAATTGTTACATCTACTAAGCATAAACATAGGAGCGTTATTTCGCAGGCAATGTGCCTTGTAATGACATGTAATAAATAAATAGAACATGTAAAAGGCAATTTTGTCATATATTTTAGACGGTTAATCACGTGTCTAAACTGGCTAATCACGTCCAATTAAGGATCTTAAAACTTCCCCAAATAATGACTAAACGAATCTTGATACCCTGGCGAATCGTCACGACTTCAGCAAAATATACGCTCCTTTCGCCACGACTTTAGCAAAATATACGCTCCTTAATGTATACATAAATCATAGTCCCTACCTAATTTAACACATAACCCTCATGTACATCATTAATTAAACAACATATAAATACATAAGCACATGTATGTATTATTAGGCACACATGGGTTAATAGATGATTAATTAATTATTGGTAGATTTAAGTAAACAAGTCATTACACCACTTTATCATCGTGCACTACAGTCAATCATGTCTTTAACAAGTCTAATTTCATCTAATTAAGATTAAGAAATTATTGACACTAATTATATCATATGATTCTTAATCAAATTTGGATAATTAAATCCCTTAGCTTTTATTTATTTATTTTTCTGCCTTGGAGCGCTTCGGCTCTGCAGTTGAGCGGTGTGGCGCTGGTAGGGCTCATAAGAAGCGTCACGGTGCTCATCGTGAATATTGTGATGGCAAAAATTTCAAAATTTAATTTTTTGTAAACCACTTATCCAAAAATCATGTAATTTTAAACACATTCTATTTATATCATAATAAACAATGAGGTATTTTTATTCTGCCCAAACAAATCCTTAATTTACAAACCTAAATTCGTCCATAAAAACTCCATAAAAATATCAACTTTCTATGAACTCATCAAAACTCACATAATTTATGATTAAACAACTCCGAATCATGTATGCTAACCAAATAACAAACAATTAACAACAGATCTAACATAAATAGCAAGAAATACATGCATGCCAGATGATGGAATTTTATTTAAATCTATGTAAAAGTTGCAAAATAACCTTAATTTTTATGAGTTGTTTCTATCACCCAAGACAAATTCTCTAATTTCTAGAACCAAACCCACTCCAAGAAGATAAGTAAGAGTTTTGGCGTTGGTGAGGAGAAGAAGAAAAAGGAGTATGACGTGTAAATGGAGAAAAAGGGGGAAAATCAAGGGATTTGGTTATTATATGCTTAATCTAAGTTTCTTAAATTCTTTATTCACCCCTATTTTTCCTGATACGCGGTCGTAATCACACACCTAACAAGCTATTCTTACATAATAATAAACTTCTTAATCCCCAACATACATTAACCCATGGGAATTAAGTCATTTGATAAAAAAAATTGGACTTTTATTGTAATTAACTTAATTAAGTTTCGAATAAACTCAATTTCAATCAACATAAAATAATCATCCGTCTAATCAATTATTTGTCTATACCATAGTTTGAGAGTCATATATTTTTTCCAAAAAATTAATAATATTAAGACTCTTACTAGGCAATTCTTGTGCATCGTAAGATTAAATTTGACCATTGTACAAAAGAATTTAATCGTAATAAAATGAAGATGACTAATTTATTTAACTAAGGACTTTGAGTTCATTAAATAATGATATATAAAAATATGCATTAGTACAAAATGATTTGAATATGTGGCCACATTTGAAACAAATGGTTAATACTAATTAAGCACTCTCTTAAAACAAAGTGTGATTAATTTTATTTTAGAAGATGAATCATGAATAATAAAATAAGAAAATGCATAATTGTTGTTAGAGTACGAGTAACTTGTTGTTTGAGTTGAGCTTATTTTTTAAGTAAAATAATTAATTCTTTTTAGTAAATCGGTAAATGGTTACAATATTGTCTCTTAATACTGCCATATAATCTCGAAATTTATTCAAATCATTTCTGAATCAAGAACAGAATATTATGTCACCTTTTTAATCATATATTTCCCATTTTTAATTGTTTTAAAAATAAAATTAGTTGGTATTTTTACATTATATCTAATATAAATTATCGAGCTTTGAATCTACTTGTGCTTGTGTTCGTTTAATTCGAATCAAAAATTTAGAACTGTAAATAAAATGATAAAGCAAAACACTATGTACTACCCTAAGTGATGGGACAATGCCATATCATTACTACTGAAATCGCCCAGGCGGAAAAAGAGCGGTATATACTAATTTCATGTGCGGGCACAAGATTTAAGCTCTAGGGAATCATGCTTCGCTTCGTGTTGGATTGAATCAGTGGGTTCGGTGGGACCAAAGGCGTCCTTGCCACGCAAAGAAATCGTGCGAGTTAAATGATTAAAATGCCGCGAATGAGAAAAGACATAAAAAATTTTACGTGATTCTTTACGGTTAAACTCAAATCTCTAAGTTAATCCACGATGACTTGATAATCACGAATTCACTATTTCCCCTTTGAATTTACATTTTACACAAAGTAGTAAAGTTTGACGCCTTTAAATAAATTAGTCTTTTAGATTTTCGACTCAAATGCCCTAGTTCATCCATTTCTTCTTTTCAAATCTTTAAAATAACTCCACCTTATATGAAGTTTCTGATGTACCCTGCGTATTGCATAGGTCTTTGGCTAATTAATATTTATATCTTGTTAATAATGTTACCTAGTGATGAATTTGATCATAATCCTAATAATTTCAAGGGGCTCACATGTATCACGATGGAAACTAATAACAATAATAATTTATTTATTTTCTTATTGTAGTGTGTGCGGATTAATGTTCACTGGAACAAACAAATCCACAACAATCCACAATTATTTATGCATTAGATGAGCATTCTAGTAAGGTTGTTCAATGAAACACATACTAAGGGTAAAGCTCGATGAGCGACCTTGTTCCAAGCACTGGGGTGATCTTGTACGATGTGAAACCTGCATCTTCAAACAGCTTCTTCCATTCTTTCTCGTCTCTCTCCATTCCACTTGTGTTGACCATCATCAACAAATCCATGAAATATTGATCTTCTGTCGCCATATGGTCACCCGGGAAGGAATTGACAACCATATCCAATATCATCACCTTACCTCCCTCTTCCTTGCTTGGAATTGCCTTTTTGCAGTTCTTCAATATCTTGATGCACTCCTCATCATTCCAATCATGCAAAATCCACTAAAAATATTAAAATAAAAACCCATTAGACATAATTTTGTATTATAATTTACAAGAAGGGACAACACAAAGGAAATGCCTTATTAGCTATATAATATTTCTTCACACTTGCCTTTTCTCTACTGTGTTATAAAATTGTAGTTATATCAATTTTTATCTACTCTTCTTAATAGAAGGTTTTTAATAGCAAATCAGAAGGATTTTAATACGGTGTTGCCACATGTCCTTTAATTATTACAATATTATCTTTTATTTTTTCATAGTAAAAATATTACTTTTCTATTGTAAATAGGATTTATTTTTAATCCTTCAATACTTTTTTATTATAATTAAGATTTATTTTAATTTTTATTATAATTAGGATTTGTTTCGAATCCTTTAACTGCGTGATGCCTGGGTTAGCGACTAGTTTATCTCTAAAATAAAAGTCTATATCTCTTCATTTAATTTAGAAATATTTATCTATAAAATCAAATCTATCTCTAAAATAAATCATGCATGTTGCAATATCTATAGACATATGCCTTTAGACAATTCTCTACGTTTAATTATAATAAATATTTTCCTCTACACAACAATCGGCTACGGTCAATTGATAGCGTAGAGCATAACATCGATGACGGCAGAAAGTATTCTTCACTAGAAATTAAAAAAGTATATATTCTCCGCAATTATATATTCAAAATGGTAGAGAATACTTTCTTAATCGTAAAAAATATTTTCTGCCACCCCATATATTCTATACCACAACTAATTAATTAACCGGAGCCATTAATTATGATACTTTATTATGAAATGATAGAGAAAATTTTTAAAATATATCTTAACTATGCATTTTTAATAATAAAATTAGAAAGAAATATTAAGTTAAAGTAACCGTAAATTACAAATGAGGTATTTTTTTAGTGCGTATTCTTATAGTACAATTTTGTGCACCTTCAATAAGACAGCATCAGCAGGAGGGATGACGTGGAACATGTCCCCTCCAACAAATTTCACCCTCGAGTCCTCGGGCAAACCTGCAACCACATGAGGAAGATCCAATACAGACACCACCTGTATGTCTGGAAATGCTTCGGCAATTGACCGTGCGGCGCCACCAGACCCGCCACCGACGTCAACCAGGGACCTCTGGCCTTCAAAGGCAGTGACGCACTTCTTCACAAAAGTTTTCATTAAATACTGGCTGTCACAGACCATGGCCATGTTGAACTTCTGGTTGAAGTCCGGGCACTGATTGGCCCAGTCCCACACTTCTGCACCATGGCACATGCCAAATGATGTGCCTTGGGTGTCGTTGCCTTTGAGCCATTGACCAAGGAAGTGCCATGGAGACACCAGGGACGAATGTAGCATCATGGAAACAAAGGGTGACAAGTTACCTCCATTATTGTCGTTCGACGTGACAAGGGTCCGAGACATTGGAGTTAGGAGGAACCCCTCATCACCATCCTCACGTTTATGGACGGAAAAGACGTTGGAGTGAACTAGGAGGCGCATGAGTCGGCGGAAATGGCTTGTTTTGTTTGGTGGAATGGGTATGGAGGCAGCAAGGTCGGCCATATTGATTGGTGTTTGGGCATGGCTATGTATTATATCGGGGATGCCCAACTCCACTGCACACTTAAGGGACATGGAATTTATGAAGCTGAACAAGAGGTTCCATAGTTGAGGTTGAGCATCTTGTGAGTATCGATGCAACTCTTGATCATTCATCTTCTCAAACAGTACTCTCCCAACAGTACTGACACCAGTATAAAGGGAGGATAGGACAGGAACAAGTGATTAGTTGTTGATCTCCACTGGTATATTTATAAACGAATAAATGCGTTAACGCATAACCTTCTAACCAATTCGTGTAAAAGTCAGTTCATTAAAAAAAAGGCTTAGTTGGCCTCGCGATCAAAGTGAAAGGCGAGAGAAGATATGACAATTTGGTCAGGTCACCATGAAAACTAACCGAAAGGTACATTATTCTTTTTGCATTCAATGGTTAAGAGGTCGTGATTTATGAGGGAGAAGACTTGAATATGGTGGAAGGTAGGTGAAAGGCTGCATATGGATTTGTTACTCCTGGGTCATGCATGGGATGGGAGCTTAAGTAACTACCAGGCAAAGATGTTGTGCAATATCAGACTTATAATGTTAGAGATAAACTCTAATTAAATAATAAAATAGATTTTAATAATAAATATGATATCTTAGAGATAAATTTTAATTTTAAAAATAATCTCTAATCGAATGAGGAGATATATTATAATAATTTATTTTACTTTTTAAAATTTTTATTATATTTTAATTGATTAAATTTTCCAATTTTTATGGAGCTTAACTTTTAGTACTCCTTTTATTACTAAGAGTAGATTGTAAAGCAAAACACATAATTAAAAAGTACGGTAAACTTGATTGAAGGGTTTGATGTGAGAAAGTAAGAGCTATTATGTCATTAAAAACTCTAAAAATAGTGATCAAGATTGATCACCACGCAGTCTTGAATCACGTTTTTATGGCAAATCTGAATGTAATATTTTACTTTTTCTTGCTTTGCTTGTATAAAAAATGCTAGTATTTAATCTCCTAATTATCTTCACCTAAAAATGGAGAAGAACTAGACGTATATGCATGGTACCTAATTTTATTATAAGTTAGACAAGATGTCTTGTTGTACATGACTTACATTAGAGATAGATTCTAATTTAATGGATTTTTTTATTTTTTATCTTATTAAATAATGATAAAGACTATAATCACATGACATCTTAAAGAAAGATTCTTATTTTTATTTCATTAAAAATAATAAGTTAGATGATGCTTACATGATATCTTAATGATAGGCTTTAATTTTATACTTTGATTATAATTTATTTTATTTTTATTTTGTTTTTGTTATATTTTGATTGGTCCATTCTCTTACTTTTCATCCCATGTCAAATTTGATTTCTACTTTTATTAATAATAGTAGACATAGGCATGTCTGCTAATAGTGGACTCCACAAACTTTTGCATCCATTTGTTCTCTTTATCACCTTTTGACTAGTTGAACAAGACCGAAGTGATGCCCTAACCAGCTTCATTGGCCTTATGGCCCTATATAGAAGTCTTTATCGTAGTTTTAAATACGAAAACATATTACCCAGTTATACCCTAGCATATCGCGTACCGCCTTCAAATTCAATACAGTTTAGACCTTTGTATCATTTTGATCCGTATTCAATTTTTTAATTTGAAATTTTCACAAAATTTATTTATTTTGTTGAAAATCACTATATTTTCTTTGTTATTTAAGAAAACGTAGATGATAAAATATTTTAAATATTTAATAAAATATTTTGTTTTTATTTTTGAATTCGGTTCGACTTGGTGACGGGTTGAACCAAATATATCTTATACCGACTATAAATCCAATCTAATAATTGGTACATTATGTAAAACTATGCTCTCTACCTCCAAGTTGATATATTTCTTTTACCTTTTGAGTGAGAAACATGGGAAAACATAATTGCATTGTTAACAATGATAAAAATATGGATTGAACCTCAGCAAAGCTTTAGCTCATGATAGAATTTAGCGGGAGAGAGCATAGAAAAAATGTAGTTTTAGGGTACAGGATGTTTGAGACCACACAAGATAGTAAATGAAATAGTAAGTTTAAAAAATAGTTGATAGTTAGAAACAATTGAAGAGGGCATTAATATAAATACAACAATAAGAAGAGGTACTACAAAAGTGTGTAAACTACAAAAACAAGTTAGGGTGGATTGACTACGATTTTAAATTAGAAGAGAGATTTCAAGAAATGAGAGATCCATTCATTCCATTAATAACTGAGGCAGATTTGGTTTATCATAAGGGATTTACCTTTTCTATTGATTCCTACTGATTGGATCAAAAAAATTCAAAAATAGTGGTATTTGTAAGCAACAACACAATGGGGGAGTTAATCAATATAGATTAATCTGAAATCTAATACAAATTCAATATCGCACCTATGAATACATAAGAAATGTATTGTTAATGGAGTTGAAGTTACCAAATTCTGAGGAATTGGTGTCAATTTATGTCGGATTACTCCGAACATAATTCCTTGAACTACATTTTCTAAGAGAACCAGAGCCAATCCAAATTCATCCTGTAATAGATCTGCTACAGAATGAATACATTGTTTGGACAAAAAGAAATGAAGTGACTTAGACAAATCTTGTTTGTCGATGACACAAGGAATTAGGAAGAAGAAAGACCGAGAGATAAGGAATGGCTTGTGTGTCGGCATAAGAAGGATAACAATCATGTAAATATTCTTACTCTTAATATTGATCAAGGTATTTAACACTAAAAAACAATCACATGCAATGAAATTTGATATGACACAAGAAGTAGATAGAAATAGAAGGAAATGGAAGACTCAAAAGAAGAGAAGATGATGAACTAATCAAGGGCAACACAGAAACTTGGGATGAAACAATGGTTCTTTAAGAAAAAAGGATGAAGAGAAAATTAGAGGGTAAATCGTCAAATATTTTTTCCCCAAATAATTCTCAACGCCCATATTGTGTGTAAAACCCGTGATTCGAATCAGGGTTTTATAATTTGAACCGGCCGGTTCGACTATTATTTTCAATTGGGTCAATTTCAAAACATGTGTACTGAGCCAATGTTGGTTTTGTGTTATGAACCATGAGAGTCATGTGTGCCCAAGTATATGATGATAATACTAGTAAGAAAGCAGCAGAATGAGTTATTAGAATATATGAGAGTACACCCAATTTTCTTTATTTATTTTATTTTAATTAAATCGTAGAGTTGTTTTTAAGCCGAATAACGTATTAGGACCTGTTACGGGTAATTTGGGTGGGTTATTAGTTAGAGAACATGTCATTGATGTGTATTATATTTTATGGAATTTTTATATTTTTATGGATTTTTTAAAAATTATTACGAGTTAGTATTGTTTTTTACTCGAGTCGGAGTTGAGTTAAGTTTTAATTACGAGACAATCATTCTTTTTTCAGTGAACATTCATTTTTCTCCCCGACCACTCATTTTCTTCCCCTTGACATTTATATATTTCACACTTCTGGCACTATCTTCATTTAGCCACCACCATCATTGTCACCCAACTTCCTTCTTCTTTTTCTTCCTTCCCTATTCCCCACAATTTTCAATCGAGCTGACAACAACCTTGTTGCCGTCGCCGTGTGACTGACGATTAGGTATGGAGTAGGAGCTTGCCACCTAGGCGCGTGGACACGCTTGGAGCTTCTACCAGGTCCATTTAGGATTCGCTTCTTATTTTATGCTCTGCTCTATTATGTTTTATTTTATTACTTGTAGGATGAGTTAACTGACGTTTTATTGGATCCCACCTAACCCGGGTCATTTAATCGCTTGATCTTCCGGATTAATAACTCTCAAGGATGAGAATTAGAATGCATAGATGGGTCAAGACTAGTTCAGTTAAAGTAAGATGAAGATAAATTAGCAGTTGAGTCGAGACTCAATACAAACCAGTCCAGTTAAGTAAGATGAAGATAAATCAGCAGTTGAGTCAAGACTCAATATAGAAATAAATTATAGAGTTGAATGAATTTATTGTGTGAATGTTTTATTAATTTTTTACATATGTATACATGTTGATTTGATAGGGTGGCATTTAATTTTACTTTTAAGGGAAACTCGGTCTGTATTATTTTACAAATTTTTATCAATTTTTCATCGTAGTTATTTTGGTATGCAAATTGGTTGTCATGTCATCCATGTAATAGCATGCTAGGCTTATTTTTGTGCATTCATCTATGCATAGCGATAGACGTCTTCCATCTCGAGACACCGAGATTAGATCCATGGGAGTTGGGTTAGGCGACCTAACCGAGACTAGTGACATTCCAGTTCGGTTCTCAAGTGTGAATCAGATTTGAGGTGTTACACCGTGTATACGGGAATAAAATATTTATGTAGTGAAACCTTCAAAATTTTCCCTTATCCTAAAGATTAGTCCTACTAGTTCGACCCTAGCTTCCCACACTTGCTGACGAGTTGAGTCGAGTTTTGCTCAACTCAAGCTCAGCTTGTTTCATTTCGAGTTCGAGTTGAACTAAAAAGTATTTTAGTTGATTTGAGTTCGAGCTGAGTTTGAGCTAGCTTGATTTGTTATTATTTTAGTATAATGCATACTAAAATTTAATTTATAATTAAACATCTAAGTTTGACATAATTATGCATAAAAGATAATTTAATTATGCATACATTTATTTAAATTTAATATTATATAATGATATTTTATAATTTAGTTATATTTATATAAAAAAATTTAAGATAAATATAGTCAAAAATTTTATTCCTTATATAAAGTATCGAGCTTCGAGTCGAGTAATGTTTTGTAAGTACAAGCCTAAGTCCTGCTTATTTAATATTGAGTTAAGCTATGAATTGAGTATCAAGTCAAATCGAGTTTAATGAAACTTTAACCAACCTTAGATACATTATTTTTCAGAAAGAAGCAATTTAGCTTTGTACGACAAAAAGGTATGTACAAGTGGGTGTTCATGAAAAAAATATGCGGAGACTTTTGTTAAAGTAACGTCGTCTACATATGTGTACTCTATACATAAAATGATAAATCACGAGTATCATGTGTATGATAGAGATAGTGGTAGAGCCACGAGTCCACCGTACACCGACCATTAAAATTAAAAATAATTTTAATATTTAATGCATGGCGGAAATAAGAAGGGTGGCACGCATATAAATTTTTTTAACGTGCTATTCAATTAAAAAGCCTACCACTATACATAAATAAAATATAATCAACCAAAGATTTAAGACAGGGTTTATAGAATTAAGAATTTATAAAATACTAAGCAAAATATCATCCTATACGTGACTTATTAAATAACCTTTAATTTTATAAATTAATTTTTATTAAATAATGAGATAGAGTATATAAAAGGAATTTATGATTAACTAGTAGGAAGATATAAAATTTAATTGATTCTGACTTTAAAGATAAATTTTAATTAAATAATAAAATAGACTATCAATAATTAGATTTATTATTTTTTTATTATTGTCATATTTTAATTGGTTAAATATTCTATATAATTAGAGACAAATATTGAGTTTCATTTTTATTAATGTTCAACAAGATGTCGTGTTTGCACAATTTATATTATAGATAACTTTTAATTTTATTAACAATTTTTTAGTGAATAACAAAATATGTTATAATAATCTAATATGTTAGATATAAATTATAACTAACTCTAACTTTAAAAATAAATTCTAATTGAATGAGAATATATACCATAATAATTTGATTTATTTTTTGTTAAATTTTATTATATTTTAATTGGTCAAATCTATTACTTTTAATTAGAAGATAGTATTGAGTTCTACTTTTATTAATAAGAGTATATATATATATATATATATATATTATAGTGTGATAATTTTTTTGTTTTTATTATATTTTGAATTTTTATTTGCACGAAGTTAATTCTGACCCGCATGGATAATATCCCTTCGTTTCTTTTTTTATCTACATAAAAACAAATCCTTCCCCATCGATCATCAATATATGATAAACAAACATAATACCCAAAACTAGCACATCCCAAACAAACGATAAACAACCCAGCAGCACATGAGACTCATAATACTCAAAGATCGCAGCACGACAAGCGAAAATGATAATTGTCTTGACGATTATATGTCATGTAAAGGTCATGGATTAAGTAAACGTATAAAGAGGCTCATATCTAACCATGCCTGACCTTTAGTTGTTCCTTATCAACTTATTTAATAGGTCCATGTATATAAGCATTTTCCCCACACAATCGAGTTTACTTCTGCAATCGGATATGACGCCAATATTACACTTGAACATCAATTATCATCCCTCTAGAGGTACCAATCTTTTGACTTTTGAATTTTATGTATTATATACGGCTAAATTATTAAATATTCTCGGTTAGTTTAAGTTTTAATTGCTATATTTATTTCTATTTTCTTTCCTTGCCGAATAAAAAATACCTTTATTATTTCTTCGGTATGTAATAAATTATTTATTTCAATATTTTCTATATATCTTCAAATTTCATTTTTATGCTAATTATCTAGATGCTTAATTTTCTATCTAAAAGAATCCCAGCATTATGTTCTGGTATCATTTTTTATGAAATTAATTACAATAGCCTTGATGTTTATAGTTGTTTGATGAGTAGTTTTTATTTTTCGTTTTCCATTCAATATATCTTCAATTTTTAATCTTTTTGTTAATTATCTTCATGATGTCACGAGGTTGTTTCTAGCTCTAAAATTTTTTGACCTACCCGTGTGGCGTATTCCCCTCCTAGGAACACCAGCCTCACTGCCATGCGCAGTCGAATACCGCTGTTTGTAGCGGCACTATGAAGGGTAGCGCTCTCGTGAAGGCTTGCACACTTGGCTAGCAGCACGCGCCCAACTGCCGATAGCGCTCGTTGTGTGAAATGCCGGTACCGATCACCAAATCTAGTGTATGCAGCAGGCATGCTGCAACACACGTACCAAGTTTGTCCGTAGTATGTTCGCCCCAAGTGCTGGTCACCCACACCCGACACGCACCAGACCCAGAATCACGGTCTAGCACCTCGGCTTCCAAATGCGACAATCACACTACCCAATTATAGGAATCCACCTAACCTTTATTCAAACAATAAACAAAGGATATTACAAGTAATCGCTCACCTTGACCACTTGCTGGTCATGGACATGCAACCCCACGACCCAGCCTCTCAACTCGCCTAAGAGACTTCCTCACAACCAGCCGATCCCTTGATTAACCCAATAACATGCACTAACCAGATGCAACGAGGTTGCTACAAAAACTAGACGCGTACCTGACCCTAAAGGCAAACGCACGACCACACCAACCAGCAGTTGCCCACCAGGTATCCCCACCCGAACTCCACGAGTAGGCTGCAGCAACACCCAGCGGTCTCCTTGCTCAATTAGGCTATTCTCCTCCACAAAGAATGCACAACGTCCCGATCTTCACAATTGCTCCGTCAATTGTCTTCTGCTTGTTGTGCCTTGTATTTTCTGAAGTCATCTCCATCAAATATGCCTAGATGCGTTAGTTGGAACCGGATATTCTCCATATCCGCTAGAGGTCTTCTCTAGTCCAACACAACATCCAGATTCGCCCATGCTTATCTCCAAGACTTGTGTCAAACTTATCTCCAATGAGTCACCACCGATCTCTCTTGGTTCGTAGAGAAGATCATGTATTCACCAGATCTTATCCACAATGCTATCTACAATTTTTGGAATCCGCCAATGCAGATAAACATGCTGGCTACATGGTTGAACCTTGCTGGTTCAACCCTGAGCCAACTCCCGATCAACCTCTCGTGCCAACACCTAGCCGCTGTGTGCGCACCAAATACCGCAACACGGTCCAAGCTGAACCGCCTAGCCCGCTACCGTGTCTGAATACCGGTGTTTGTGTCGGCATCCATCGTGCACCAATCGTTGCACGCACCGCTTGCCACTAGTCACACCCACGCTCGCACGTCTCGGTCCAGCGCGTTTGCGCACGCTCGCTCGGGCGCAACGTCTGCACCGCTCAGGCGCGCACGTGCGCTGGCCGATGGCACCCGTGCACGCTGCTCGCCTGTGCCGCTATTTGTAGCTCTGTTAACCCCGGCATGCTGCAGCACGTGCGCATCAAACCCGCTCGGCACTATGTTTGGTCCAGGCATCGACCAGACTCCTCGGTGCCACTCGATCACCCTTGATTGCGCCCGACCACGGGTCTCGACACTGCTCGACCCATATCACGCACATGCTCAATACTCACATAGGCATGCTCGGTCATGGTCACGACCTCGCTCCACCCATGCTCGGCACTACTTGTCCACAGCTGCTGGTCACGCAACTGCCCCGAACCATCTTGAGGTTTCCTTAGTGCCATGTAGCGCTATGCTCGGTACTCATTGCCGATGCATATGCTGCTACACGTCCCAGCACCAAGTCTGGGTCCATCCTTCAACCTTGGCACTTCCTTGCCTGCAACTATAACACCCATTAGCACTTAGTAAGTTGTTTCACCACACAGGCAGCATCAGCCACCCACTCCGGACTCAAGATGACTAGGGACAACAGCCAAACCCTAGCACCCTAGACGCCCTGCAATTAACCACGTAACACACGACATCCTCTCCTGTCGATGACAAATAATGTACAACGATAAATGTTTGGTGGCCGTATTAATACGTCGATGAATTTTTAATGGTCACATTAACGTATTGATGCCCCTAAAATTAAATACAAAGTAAAATGACAAGAAAATCTGCCAAGTTTTATTTGATTCCCCATTAAACATGATAAACTATGAATCTTTTCTTCATTTTGTCATGACTTTTTTATTAGGAGGCTCTTTTTATCGTTAATTTATCATTTTTATCATATCAAATAATTAAGTACAAGCTCAAAAAGCCAAAGGGTGTATATAATATATATTCTTAGAAGACTTGCATTGAGATAGACAGGAATTCAAGAGACAAATCATATTGCTATTTTTATTCTCTCCTCAAATTGTCTTCCTCCTCTTCCCTCTTAATTCTATCTCATCAGTGATGATAAAGTCCGCTAATATGAAAGTTAATATAATATGGAGATACCATATTATTATTATCTTCTTGTTTACAATTAAACTAATTGATTGATCAAATAGGAAATAAATATATTCTTGTTTAATATATTTTCTTAATTTCTAAGTACACAAAAAACGTACAAAAAAACTCATGAAATTATTTGTATTGACTTTTTCCTATGATTGAAAATAAATATATGAGATTTTGAAATATTTAATTTTTTATTGTTTGTTTGCAGTTTTATGTTCGTTAAGTGTATGCAGTGTGGTGAACAATGACTTTTGCTAGAGTCAGTATCGTTGTGCCAACTGTTTTTTTACAAGCTTTGAACTTTAGCATCTTGGGCATGACCAAATTAAGAAGATCAACGGATTCGTCTCTCTCTCTTCAATTTGTTGTAGCCTCCCTGCGTGCCTTCTTCCTTATCAAACCAAGTGGGCTCAGATTGCCGGGCTGGCATTTCATGTGTTTTGCGAGAAATAACATGAAACAAGGCTAGGCAAGTCCCCATGAAAAGCAACAGCCAACCACCAAAATAGCAGGTTTAATCTCAGAAAACACATGGTGCAGAGAGCGGGTGCCAAAGTAGAAACGCTTTGAAAGATGTGTTTGATAAAGGCAAAAGGCATTGAATGGGTTGTTGCAATTATAACAACTCGGACGAATGGGCCAGAATGAAAGGGCAGACAGGGCGTGTGAATGGCAAAAGCAATGCTTTGCCCTAAAGGCGTGGGGAGAGTGAAAGAAAGAAAGGGTTGTATATATTTTGGTTTGTGTCTGTGTTGGTGCGGTGGGTGGGAAGAACCAACTGGGCAAATAGTGAAAGCAGTGTAGCACAAAGGTTGTAGGTCTCGCATATGGAAGTTGGAGCTAGCCACACACCAATTAATTGATATCATATCATATATATATATATATATATATATATATATATATATATACTATATAATCGAAGAAGCATCTGACTCCTTCATGCATGCTCCACTCTTGCAATTGGATATAGCTCAGTTGGTAGAGCACACTTGCAATTGGGTCGTTGCGATTACGGGATCGGTCTTTCCACCGAGGTTCATCTTTGCCTGCTAGGCAAGAGGATAGCAGGTTAGAAATTCTGTCTCGGTCAGACATGTATTTCTATTTCTATCACTATATTACTATGATGGTTCCGTTGCTTTAGATATTTTATCTTATTATCTATCTCGTTTGCAATTCAGCAATCCCAAAGTGTTTTCTTGATCCGAAAAACAAAGGAAAAATGAAAATGATCTTTTTTTTGTATTCTTTCATAATATAAATATTGGAAAGAGACTTCGAGTGAAGAAGCGAAAGGGTTTGTGACAATGAAGAAGGGATTGATGCGTATCATCTTGACTTGGTTCTGCTTCCTCTCTTTTTTAACAATATCTAATCAGGTTCTTCTCATTGTACATCTAGAATAGGCCTAAGAAAACATGATCCCAGGCAAATACTTAGCATGTCTTTGTCCCGGCCATTGTAGCACGTGTGTCGCCTAGGGCATAGGGGCATGATGACTTAATGCCATCCTCACCTTCCTCCGGCTTATCACCGGCAGTCCGTTCAGGGTTCCAAACCCCATGGTGGCAACTAAACACGAGCGTTGCCCTCGTTGCGGGACTTAACCCAACACCTTATGGCATGAGCTGATGATAGCCATGCTTTCCATATATGGAAACAGATAAACTAGAAATGACATCTCTTATGTCAATGATACCATCTTCTCCTTCACTTGTTGTGATTTATCATTCATTAAAAAAAGCCCCTTTGTAGCTAATTATTTATTGAAAAAAATTGAGAAACTCAATATGAGGGGTGGAAAGGAAATAATAGTAATGTGGTCCCGGGCATCTACCATTATCCCCACAATGATTGGCCATACAATCACTAATCTATATATATAGATACAGTAAGATATAGATACATGTATGAATAGGGGATCATTCAGGAAAATAATAATAAATAGAATTTACCCCAGAAGTTCAAGTTCTATAGTAAAAAAAGTAATGCAATTCGGATTTTTTTAATAGCAAGCGTGCTATGAATTCTTTCACAGCCATCCTAATTTTAATATGGACACATCTAAGATCACCAAATGTTCGGGAGTTACACTATTCAAACCTTTTCTTTCTTCTTGTTCCTGGATATCTTGTTCGTACACATCTTCTCTTTGTTTCCCGAGCCTCTAGTGAGTTACAGGCAGAGTTAGAAAAGATCAAATCTTTAATGATTCAATCATACAATTCTTTTCTGTATTTAATTAGCACGTCATTGAAGCAGTTTTTGTTTTAGAATGACATCTAACACAATATGTGTGTTGGATCTTCCAAATCATTGCCACAGGAGATCCGGGCCGATTTTTTTCTGATCCTTCTGTAAAAAGAAAATCAAGAAAAGAAAAGTAAGTGGATCTGACCCATTGAATCATGAATATATCATCTATTTTGATATTAAAAAAATAGTCGATATAAATAAAGTTGTTGAAAGCGGGCAAGCTTTTTAGTTCCTTGGACTGCGCACGAATTTGTCGATATTTTTTATTGGGGTGATAGCTCTGAAAAGATAGATTGCCTATCTTTTCTTTCATCTCGGGAGATATACGATCCAAGGGGGCTACCCTTACTAATCTATTAACAACAAGTAGATCCATGCCAGGGGAATTAGTAATGTGTCAAGAGAAGTTGGTGCAAGAAGCCGTGGATACACTTCTTGATAATGGTATTCGCGGTCAACCCATGAGGGATGGTTATAAGAAAGTTTACAAGTCGTTTTCAGATGTAATTGAAGGGAAAGAAAGAAGATTTCGCGACACTCTACTTGGTAAGCGAGTTGATTATTCAGGGCGTTCCATCATTGTCGTGGGCCCCTCGCTTTCATTACATCAATGTGGGTGGTGGTGGAGGGAGGGGGGGGGGAGGCATTGGTGGTGGCAGCAGAGGTGCCGGCTGGGGGTGGGAACCATGATCGCAGGTGGTGGCCGGGCGGGGGAGGGGGTGGTGGGCGGGGGCGCCAACTAGGGGCAAGGCCGCGGCGGTGGGCGGTGGCGCGGTCGCGGGAGGGAGGGGCGGTTCAGGCGGGCATATATAAATATACACACACACACACTTCATAAATTGAGAGCAGCACGCTTGGGATGGGGATTTCATTGTTTAGTACTAGTACTACTGCAGGAGCCATGCATTCTCCTTTATTAGCGATAACTAATGCAGAAGTATCTGTCTTCCATCTTTATAAAACACAGTTTCTAGCTACAAAGTATACAATGAGAATTAAAGGGACTATTCAGATCACTTTTAGTGAGGCCCCGAATCTGAATCTGATTAATCAAATACAATTGAACTATACCCATCATTCTTTCCGAGAATGATAGCTAGATTCATACCCAACTATTACTTTGGTGAGAACTAAATACTAGTTTATAAGTGAAATCTAAGAAGAAGATGTGTCCCGCAAGGATCTTAGTCACTAGCGGCTAAAAGAACATTTCGTCCACCATTGTAATTTACCTTGTTAAAAAAAAACTTTTTCACCTTTTTTTTAGAATGGATATATTAGATAAATAAATGGGCGAGGAAGGGGGAATCTAGCTAGGGAACCTCCAAAAAGTGGTTCAATTTTGAGGCAGGCCAATTGGGCATGAGAACCGGGCGGCGAATTGAGTTAACCCGTTTTGTCCGGGCCTGTCTGCACAAGCCAATAAACCGAACCGGGACAGCCGGTCCCATGTTGGCATTTACTGCAATGAAAGAGACTTCTCCTCTTTTTGCCTGCCACTTTTGGATGAATCTGGCCCTCACTGTGACGTTCATGGTAAGTCCGTTCTTGATCAAGTTAAACAAATTTTCCCTTCACTATCTCCTCGCGCTTTACTACAAACAGGACGTAAAATTTTACCACTTTGCATGCCATATATGTCGACATTAGCTTGATTTTAAACGATATAGCCAGATTATATAAAGTCGGACCCCTCAATAATGCTATCGTTGATGACGATGACGATGGCGAATAAGAACAAGAACGACTAGCTTTGGAGACTTTAAAAGTTGGGTTGTCTTTGTGGAGGATTATGAAGGTACGCGGTCTTTGCAGATGTACTTGCCCTGGTGGGGGCAACTTCCCATTGATTGCATTGTATAATTTAGTTGAAGATTGTCTGGACAGGAATTAAGGTCATGCTTCTTTTTGTCAAAATAAAAAAATTGTGTTGGGTTTTATGCTTTAAAAAAACCTATTTTCCAACCCCAACCCACGGGCAAGAGTAATTAATATATTTTGAGGAAAAAAATAATCTTTGAATCATTAAAATTTTTCAATCCTGTTCAAATTGTGGAGAGAGGATTATATATGGAACTCTTAAATTGTAATTTCTTCTTAAAATAAATATATATTATTTATACTAGGCAATATGTCCCGCTATGCGTGACCCATAATGGATAAAATTTTATTTTATATATAAACTCTCATTTAATAATGAGAAAATAATTTAATATCTTAAATATAGATTATGATTGGCTTTAACGATATATTCCATTTAAATGAAAAGATAAATTATAATTATATAATTTTTAGTATATTTTTAAGATAATTAGACAGACTCTCATTAATAGAAAATTAGAAGTTTATATTAGTCGGGTTTGAACTCATGATCTTCTACTATGAAAGATATTTTTATTTTTTATTTTTTAAAAAGAAAATTAAAGATAGAGAGATTTAAACTCATGACCATCAACAAGAGGTTACTTTATTTTATTTTTTGATTTTTCTTTTATTTTGATTGATTAATTCTCTTACTTTTAATCTTATGCAATTCTTGAGTTCCCTTCGTATTAATAAGAGTAGAAGAGTATATATGACTTGTTCTGTTATGATTTCGTGAGTATGCCTCCAAATCAACTTAAGCAATAACCAACAGGAATGGGTAGTTGATATGCACCATAACTTTGTTAGCGAGGATAAGCTTTGTACACATACTGTTCCAAAAAGTGATATCTAAGCATATTGTAATGCTAGAGAAATATGCTTGCTAGTTTCAATCAATAATTATTAATTTGTTCTAAAGAGTGCACCAAGTTGTCACGCAATTGGTTGCTTGCGATCTTGTAAACCAAGTTAAATTCCATAGATAATACTAAGAAGATTTAAGCCTCATTCAAAATGACTAGTTAACCTCTAAAGCAGTTCAGTTTTTAGTATTTATTAAGCTCAAAAGGCATATCCATTTTCGATGTGAAGCTATTATTAACAAGTATTGGTTTATAATTGTGTGTGTGTATTTATATATATATATATAGACACACACACACACACATACACATTCTATGGTGTGCTGCTCACTTTGGCAATGCATCATACGTTGCCTCATAAGGGCCGTTGGATCTGATCCAACGGCCCTGCCACACGCCCCCCCCGGCCCCCACCCCCGTCATTGGTCCCCGCCGCTGCCCATCCGGCCGACGCCTAGCCGCGCCCCCTGCTCGACCCACCAGCCCCTGTCACCGCAGACCTACCCCCTGCCCCGGCCCGCCACCCCCCAACCCTGCCATTGCCCCTCGGCCCACCACCACCCGCCCCCGCCACTTCCCCCCACCCCGCTCCAGCCACAAGCCACCGCCCTTTGCCACCGCCCTTTGCCACCGCCCCTTGCCACCACCCCCCACCCCCTGCAACAGCTGGTCCCGCCCCAGCCGCCACCCCAGCCATCATCCGCGGCTATGGCCGAGCTCGACTCAAGTAAAAAACTACTAGACTCGGTCTCGACTCGAGTCAAGTAAATAAAAAAATGACTCAGTCTTGACTTGAGTCGAGTAAGACTCGAGTTAAGTAAATTAAAAATTGCCTTGGTCTCGACTCAAGTAAAGTAAGTAAAAAATTGCCTTGGGGGAAGGAATCGTGTTATAGAGTGGTGATTGAGTAGATAGTGTGGACTTTCCTGACACTTTGCTTTGTAAAAAAAAAAAAGAGAGAAGAAAAACAAAGAAAAAAAGAAGAAGAAGAAATTGAAAAAAAAAGAAAAGAAAAGATGAGGCAATGATCCTCCACCAGTAAACACAAGATGAAGCAATAATCTTCCACTGGTTTGAAATAAAAGAAGAAAAGAAAAAGCAACTGGTAGTCAATGGAAAATCAAAGCAAAGTTAGTTCTTATATTGGGTCAACTCGATACTACATTTAAGGAAGTTTGTTTTATAATACTTGGAGATTTGTTGTACATGTATGTTAGGATTTAGAAAGGATTTTTAATTCTAGGGTGCACATTAGCCTCTGATTTTTCTATCTTGTTTATCCTATTTTTTGTCCCTAGCCCCTGGCCCTGTTACAACCTATAAAGACCTATTGATTCCATTAAATTAGCATTGCCTACATTAGTGGAGATGGGAGCGAAAGGTGAACATATTTAAGCATGTGCTAGATTGTATTCTCTTGGTTGCATATGAGAATGATAAGCCAATGGACTATCACACACTCACAGAGAGCTTTCTTTTGGTTGTGATTGATGAAAGGGAATTTCTGATTTGATTGACATCTTGTTGTCTATGGATAGTTTGATTAAAAATCATATGAGAACATAATGGGGACTAAGTATTTTTGTGTAGTAAAATTTTCTCTATTATGATATTTTGCTCGGGATGTGCAAAAGTTTAAGTTTGGGGGTGTGTTAAGTGTTTAAAATATATAATATTTACCCATGTTTTTAATATGATTTTGTACTTCTCGGGTATAAACATTATTAATTTAGTGATATTTTTCATTATATTTTAGTTAATTAATATTTTATTAGATATGCTTAATTTTGGTGTTTGCAGAAAAAGATGAATAAATTAAGCTTTGGATTTGATTGGTCATGACACTTGGCCCCACCCAATGGCTACAATTTATGGTGTTCAATGGAGTCGAACAGTTGGAAACTTGAAGGGACATTATAATTAATTTGACTACGTTGATTTGTGAACACTCTCTTTGAATTCTTGTATCTCCACTTCTATATAAAGGGGTGGTCATTTGTTGTTATCATATCTCACCTCTTGGCTTCAGAGTGTAGTAGAAGAAGTAGTTTTAGTTTTTGTAATTTCTTGTTCTTTCATAATAAAAATTAGTTTTTCCTTTATATTGTTTTCTATTTTTATTATGGAGTAGTCTTTTATTTCGTTCTAGAGAAGAATCGAACTTAACATGATTTAATTGAATTTATTTCAAGCTCTTACTCTTTTATTCAATCGGATCGTTTGAATTATCATGTTATAAATGCTAAGAATAGATTGATCGCTTATATCTTAGATCATGAGGTTTAATTAGATTTCGGGAGAAATTAATTAGATTAGTCATTGATAATTTATCATATGACGAGTCTTTTGACTTGTTTGTCGTTGTGGTCGGGAGATACACAACACCGTATGCGATTGCAAGGCAAATCTTAATGCATTATTTTGTTGATTAATCAATTATCACCGGGAGGTAGAAATTGAGGCAAAATAATAGAAGCATGAAGGAAAATAATAGAAGCATGAAGGATCGGGAGCCACCATGTCATATAATTATCCTAGATCGACAATCTGAGGGAATAAAAGATAAGAGTAAGATTTGATGAAGATTAAATTCATGTTAAGGGAAATTCGACTCTAGAACGAGTTTTATAATTTTAACGTTGTTTTTGATATGATTTTAACGTTGCTTTTAATTTAAAGTTATTACTTAGATTTAGTTAAGTCAGTTATTATTGTTTTGTTCCTCATTTATTTTCTTTAATTAATTTAAGGAAATTCATCTCCCTGTGGGACGATACTTGATTTTATCATTATATTACTTGTTGTGACCATGTATATATATATATATATATATATATATATAGGATTTCTGCAATGCGCTGCCAGGATTTGGCAGCGCATGGATTATGGGCCGTTGGATCTGATCCAACGGCCCACAACACCATCCCCTTCCCTCGACGCCTCGCTGGCGCGGCCCGCCAGGCTGCCCCCCACTGCAGCCCGCCCACCGGCATCCCCTGCAACGATGACGATGACCACCCCAAGCCGCCGCCCGCCCGCTGCCCTGTTGGCCACGGCCCCCGCCACCACCCGCAACCATGGCCCCCCCACCACCCAACCCCCCCTGCCCGCACCGGCCCCTTCCACTACCCCTGCCATCGGACGTCACCGTCATAGGCCCCGCCCCAGCCGCTACCCCATGCCACCATCGCCCCCTGTTGCCGTCGTCCCCGCCCCATGCCACCACCACCCCCGCCACCATTTGCGGTCGTGGCAGGGCTTGACTCAAGTAAAAACTAGACTCGAGTTAATTAAAACTTGACTCAGTCCCAACGAGTCAATATTCTGAAATCATGTGTCCTAACTCGGTAAACAGTTGAAAATTAATTTTGCTATCAACAATAAATTAAAAAAAGGGCAAACTCTTATATATTATGATAACATTTAAATTATGTTGATGAAGTCGGCAACATATTAGAATCAAAACACATGAGAGCCATCTCATTTAACTTTCTTCCACATGATGAATAAAAGTACAAACTTACAAGTTACAAATTTGTTAAGTTTGGTTAAAATCCATAACAATTCATGGAAATAAGTTACAAATTACTAACATTATACAGTCTTTCTAGATTTCTATCATAATCGTTCTGCATCACTACTTTGAGATTCACCATCACCGCACCGACGCCCTTGAATAGATGCCATGACTCCACTTTTAGATGGAACATTTGGTTGCCTGCATATTTAAAAACAAAATATGACAAATAATCACATAAATTATATATAATAAAAATAAAAACAAGGGTTTTGATTAGGGTTGCTAATTGAGCGAGCCAGCTCGTGAGTATTTAGTGTTCGACTCGGCTTGACTTCGACTCGAAACTCGATATTTAAATGCTCGAGCTCGAACTAGAATCTTACGAGCCGAGCTTGAGTAAGGTCATGTTCGACTCGACTCGACTCGTAGCTCGACTTGAACTCGACTCGATAAAATAATATAATAATATAGTTCTTATATTATATCTTTTATATATATATATATATATACATATATATACAATATAATAACAAAGAAGCGAGATAGTTGACATGGTGTATTTAAGTTGATGACCTCAAGGTTGTGGGTTCAATCCACATTGATAGTATTTTTTTAAATGTGGTACTTTTGACTTTTAATCAAGCCGGTTTCGAGCTCACGAACAAGTTGGGTTCGAGCTCGGGAAAATTAAACAATTTAAGTGTATTCGAGCTCGAGTCGAGCTTGAACACATAAAAGATATTCGAGTCGAACTCGAACATGTATGTTCAAAACTCGTTCGATCTCGAGTCGAGTTCGAACGAGTTTTGAACTATTCCAGCCGAGTTTGAACACAAGTTGAGCTCGGCTTGCTCGCTCGATTAGTACCCTTAGTTGTGGTAGGCAACATTACCGATGTGCTACAATTGCAAGGCAAGTTCTCTTATCATGCCCAACTCCCCATTTATTGCAACCATGGCATAGCCTATCTTTGACCATATGGTCCATTGCAAATCCTTTACCACTCTTCCATCTTTTAGTACTTCCTTTTGTCTTTGATTGTGCCAGTGGATGTACTTGTATTCTATGATGTACTTGCATTGCGTGATTTGGATCATCTACCACATCTTCAACCAATTTCTCTATCTCTAAAAGATTTTGCTTGGCGAGGTCAAATTGCTTAGATGATGAATATGCAATTCTACATTTAGAGAATAAAGTTTTGTTGCAATCCCTACGAAGTTCCACTCCATCACCATAAAAAATAACTTCCTTTGTTATTTCAAATGTCCATCTCTTCATGAAATAGAGTTCAGGAAAAATATTCACTTTATTCAATCTCAGTACGTACAGCTAATACCTACATGAAATACCTTCACTTTCCAAAAGTTTACAACTACATGTGCATCTACTGTTAACTCCATTGTAAGTAATATGTGCAACCAACTCTTTATTATTTCTACAACATGTTACATCATAGTGTTGAACATCCTCCTCTAATTTCTTACGAGATGAGCAAAAAACAAACTGTATTGTAATTTTTCTTGAAACTCATAAAATATTTTTCAAGTATAAACCTTTGCCATCTTACATTCCATCATGAATGGAGTGACCAATTTGGGGGTTTTATATGAGTTTTTATAAGATTCTTTTGCCTCGTTCAATCTCTGTCGTTTGATAGCTCTCTCAAATCTATGTACAAACTCAATAAGGTTATTTTTTTTGTTCACATACCTTGAGTAAAATTAGTTTTGAGATTCATTTCGTTGCAAACTTCTTGTACCAACTAAAAATATACCTTTACTATACATAGGCACCCACGCATACGAATTGTATATATGGATTTTAACCACTCATTTTCCTCCAAGCAATTGTCTTTCATTATTACACTCCATTGTGATTCAAATTTTTCTTTGTTTTTGGCACCATAAATTAAACTATGAAATGGCTCATAAAACTCCCTTGTGTGAGTAATTGCACCAAAATTTTCACTCTCCTTTCTTAAAGATGTGCCAAATGCAAAAGACAATGATATGTTGAAGGAAATGTCAATTTAATTGCTTTATCCATTGTAGAATCTTGATCAGTAATAATTGCCCCTGGATGTCTTCCATCCATGCATTTCAAAAATATTTCAAACAACTACACAAACGATTCAGTCTTCTCATTACCCGAAAAACACATCCAAATGTAATTGTTTGCCTATGATGGTTTACTCTGGTAAATAGTGCAAAAATAAGTGCATATTGTATCAAAAATCATCACTTTTGAAAAAGTTGATAATTTTTCTTGCAATTCCATCCGCCCAAAAACAATGCTTCAATCTACCCTCATCATCTACTTCATAGCAATAAAAAAAGGAGTCATTCATCTCTTTCATTTCCTCGAAATGTTCCAACAATAATTGGGCATATATTTCCTTTATCGCTTCTTTACTTTTTGTCTAGGCATTTCTAATATTTGTTTCTGTACAACCAATATTTTCAGCCCCACCTGCTTCAATTTCTAACATAGACATTAGTTGAGAAGTTTTTATGTTAGCCTTTTCAAATGTGTCAGATCAAATCTTGGTGCACACTTGTAACATGCCTATGTGACCGTGAGAAATTGAGGTTTTGATGGTGTTAGGAGTGCATGACTATGTCCTTCTTCAAAATGCATGACTTTCCATGTGTCCTCTGTATTTGTAGTTACCCTGATGCGTACATTACAATCTTCTTTAATTATAGGATGACTTCTCTTTTTCTTTTGTGGGATATTTCTCTTTATGCCTGATCTTCTTTTATATGTCCTCTTTTAAAACACGCAAACACTTGAGACAATAACTCTTTTGTTCTTTTATGATAATTTGTACTATATTTACGTACACCAAATCGAGCCATTTTTAAATAACTATTGTAGAAGTTGAGTGCATCGTCTAAATAATCAAATTCCAATCTAACCGTCGGTTTAAATTCATCTTGTACCCTAGGATAAACTGTTGTAATATGTTGGCCTAATTCTTCTTCATCATATCCGTTATCTTGAAGATTGTCCATTTTTAAAAAATATAAATTTATAAAAACTAAGATTATTTTCAATGAAAATAGTCGCAATAAACAAAATTTAATTTAGTCAAAGTACTTTCAAAGGCTTAACTCTTACCTAAATGCTCGCCTTCGATTGGATTTGTTCTTAGCTGGCAGATGCAAATCTGGCCTCCTCAACTACACTCACAAATATTTTTAACCTGAAAATATTTTTTCTTACACCGATAGAAACACAAGTATAAGAAGTCAAGGCAACCATTATGTCCTCAAAAATTCTTTTTTTTCATTATTTTGTAAATTCACTGTTTAATTTAATTAGTTGATTATAAATGCTAGTAAAAAAATGTTACCCTTGACGCCGGCACGTCAAGGGAGGTGAGCCGCGATAGGAGGAGAGGGCCGGCCAGGGGGGAAGGGGGCGGCAGTCGGGTGCCGGCGGTGGGGGTTGGCCGGAGGGCAGGGGTGGTGGGTGGGGAGTTTGGGGGAAGAGCCAGGGGTTGGCAGCAAGGGGAGGGCAGAGGGCGGCGGTGGGGGGCGGGGGGGGAGGGGAATCAGTTGCTGGGGTCGGGTGGAGGTGGCGTGGTCTGGTGGCGGGTGGCCGCGGCCTTTATAGCCACCCGCGGGCGGGCGTGAGGCTGGACAGTGAGAGGCGAAAGGGCGGGAAGGCAGGAGGGCGGGAGGGCGGGAGGGTTGGAGGGCCGGAGGGAGGGGCAGGGGGGTGGGGAGGGGGGGGGTGGTGTGGTGGAGTGCCGTGGGCCGGGTGGAGTTGCTGTGGACCACTGGATCAGATCCAGCGGCCCACGAGGGCAGGGCTGGATGCGCTGCCAAAATAGGGCAGCACTATACCAGCGCTGGCCTATATATATATATATATATACAATTTTTCGATGTACCTTGCATATTGCATAGGTCTTTGGCTAATTAACATTTAAATCTTGTTAATAATATTATCTAA
>JAURVB010014589.1:0-11311 GCA_033002965.1 Piper betle | reverse complement strand
TGTGACACCTATTGCGAGTCTCCTTTGGTTGTTTAAAGTTCTTTTTGGGGCTCGATAGTGGTTTCGGAGCTTGAGTGGGGGCCCAAAGGGCCTAACAAGTGGTATCAGAACCAAGTTCGAGCCGGGTTTGCTACGCCGATTGTTGTTTCCTTCATGGGTTCCCTGATGATTTGAAGAAGAGTTTGCTAGGTGGGTGCCATCTGATTTAAGGGGAGTGTCAGACGATGATGGTTTCGGGCCACGCCTGATGTGTGAAGGGGGAGTTATTGGGTTTGTCCCACATTGGTCATAGAGGTTGTTGGTGATTGTATATAGGCTAATGGGAAATCCTTAATTCTTGAGCTAGCTTTTGGATTAAGAGATGCCTATGACACCTATTGCAAGTTTCTGTTGGTTGTTTAAAGTCCCTTTTGGGGGCCCGAAGGGGTCAACAGTGGTTCGGAGCTTGGGTGGGGGCCCAAAGGGCCTAAAAGCTAGCTAGTTCCCTAGGCTTTGGGAGGCTTGAAAGGAAACTATGGAAAGGGAGAATTAGGGATGGAGTATCTAATCTCTCATTGAGAGACGCAGACTATATTTTCTATTCTGCAATGCCTAGGAGTGGCCTTTCTCTTTGTGAACGGGGCTCCACCTTCCTCCTTGTTTGTTGTTTGCTTCTTCATTCTTCTTGGTGGTTTGAAGGGTTCTAAGGCGTAGGAAGGGTTCTAAGGCATAGAATATTGAAAGTAAAGAACAAGAGTTTCGTAACACAACTTTTAAGGTAGCGGATTTTATTTGTGCACCATCCTCATATTCATATTGTTCCTTGTGTGCTTTTGTTATGAACAAGTGCGTTCATTGAAAAATTATGATTATATGATTTTTTGATGCATGTACACCATGATTGAGATCATGAACTGAATCCGGATGGAAGAAATTTAGTATTAAATAACATAGAAATCAATATTGAATGGATGCTTTGTGTTATTTCTACGAAAATTGATCATGAAGAAGAAGAATATGGTAAAACTTAATAAAAATCCTATCTTTTTTAATAAAAAATGGCTCTAAAGTCTCAATAATGATGTAGATAGAGAGTATATAAAATATCATCTGGAGTTGAATTGATTTGGTTTATATAAAACTTAGTCAAAATAGAAGAGATTTAACCTTGGGTGCAAGCTTTAATGACAACTTTATATTTAGACCTCCATATTGAAAATAGTTTTAGAGGAATGTTAATTATAGTGTTAGGAAGCTACGGTTAAAATTTCGTGAAATTTGGACATTGTTTAGGCCTTCAACGAATGTTGGAAAATTGCAAAACATAGAGAAAATCCGTATCTAAAAAGTGTCATAGCGTCTGAACGTTCTGAAGCAGAGTGCCTAGATGTTCTCATGTTTTATTTTGCAAAAGCAAAATGCCCAGGCATTTGAGCGTGCAGTCCCGCACACGCACACACATTTGTTTTTGATATTTGAATGACGTTTAATGATGATTATCATATTAATTACGGTTGCTTTATATCGTTAATGATGTAATGGGGAGTATATGTGTGATCAATGAATATGTTTTCATATTTGGATGATGGAAGAATATTCAAGGCAAGTTGTGCGTACACATATATGTAGAGGAGCTCTGGTGTGATGTGCATAATTCCTTTTCAAAGAACAGGAAGACACGTTGATGAGACTCTTGGACCTCGGAAAGATAACTATTCATGTCTGTTTAGACGTTATTTGGGAAACTTAATAATTCCTTTGATGTTTTTGTATGCCAAACCGATTAATTAAATCGTGACTTAGTGCTTTGAAATGTGAAAGAAATTTAATACGACTAAGTTAGATAACTTGTGAAATGGAAACTAAAACATGGTGGTTTTTATATGTTTTCATAAATTGTTATGTGGAAGCAATGGCGGGGTTAGGCTCAATTACGTATCGGTTAAACCGACAGATCATATTGATAAAATTTCGGTCATCCATCCTCAGCCAATGCAAGAGTTGAGAGGCATAGAACGTTTATGATAATAATGTGGGGAGGTAAATTGTGGGCGGTAGTGTGATAAGCCAATTGCACATATCCAAAGAGTTTTCTTGCAAACTCAAATAATTACTCATAAAGATGAGTGGATGTGTAAAACCTGTGACTCGAGTCAGAGTGTTACGTTACAGAACTAGTCGGTTCAACTGTTGGTTTGAGTCGAGTTAGTTTCATGAACAGTGTGCTGAGTCGAGGCCAGCCATGAGTTATGAACGATGAGAGTCAGGTGTACCTGAATATATATATAATGATAATGTCGAGAAGATGGTGAAAAATGAGTTATCAGAATATATAAAAGTATGCAGTATCTTTCTTTTTATATGTTTGATCGTAGAAATAATTTTAGGCCGAATAATGCATTAGGACGTGTTGGATCATATTCGGGTGGGTTATTAGTTATAGAGCATGTCATTTGGATGTTGTTGTGTTTGTTTTATATTATGGGATTTTTCCATATTTTTCTAGATTTTATTTAGGATTTATTACAAACTAGTTATTATTTTGACTCGAGTACGAATTGAGTACGAATCGAGTCAATACTTATTTACGAGTATGCCATTGGGGGTGTTTTCCTCCCTCCCAACACCTTCCTCACCCCAAACCCTAGCCGCTGGCACTACGTGTGTCGCCACCACCGCCGCCGACGTAGCACTCACCGCCCCGCCATGACCAATTTCGGTCACCGTCTCGCCACCATGACGCCGAAATCACCCCAGAAGCCGCGACGCTCTCCTTGTCGGTTCGCCACCATCTACGCAGCGCCGCCGCCGACGTGACCCCGACGACCATCACCTCGACCTCCCCGACGTTTCCCCCTTACATAGCACCGCCGTTGAAGCCGGCCGTGGACAAGATTAGAACGATCGACTACCCCGACCGAACTCGATGCCGCCGCCGGCAGTCATCACCACTGCGGCCGTCATTGCTGTCACCACCATTGGGATGAGCTCGCCGAGCCGGTGGTAACCCTTACCCCGATTGCCCCGCCGGAACCGTTGCTGGAAAACCACCGAAAGTCACTGGAAAACCGCTGGAAGTCGCCGAAAAGCTGGATTCACCAAAATTTGTCGGAAATCACCTGATCTTCCGCCGAATCCCTTCGATCGAACCCTATCGAACTTCGGACGCCATAGGGTGCCGAATTCGAGCCACGAATCATGCGAGGTATAATTTATTTTAACTTAATTATTTAAAAGTATTGATTATTAGAATTGCATAGCTAGGATTGGTGAATTGTATGTTATAATTATATATATAAATGTAGAATTGATTAAGGATAAAATATGAAATTTGTTTGATTGAGTGGTGTTAAAAATGGAGGCTAAGAAACTAATTAGGGTAACTAGGTAATGATCATGATCTAATGCAAACTAGCCTAAGTAGACTTCCTAGAATTGATATAGGTTGATGTGTGTTGATTGATGCGTGATGGATGTATGTGTAATATAGGATGTATGACTGCATCATGAGCGGGTGTTAGTATTTAGTTTCGATGTGTAGGTACAGAGTAGGAGCTCGCTGCCTAGGCACGAGGACACGCTTGGAGCTTCTACCAGGTCCGTTTAGGACTCGTTCTCTATTTTACGCTATTCTACTGTGTATTTGATTTATTACATGCAGGACGTGTTAAGTGGCATTTTATCGGATCCCACTTAACTCGGGCCATTTAGCCAACAGTTTTTCGGATTAATAACCCTCAAGGATGAGATCCCTCGAGTTTGTTTTCGAACTTCAGATCCAGCTCATGATGCCTTCAGGCCTATTGTATAAATCCCAACCTAGACCTATATATATGTATAGTTTCGCGTTTTCAATGAGAGATTGAATGAGGGAAATCTGACTACCGTGCTATGCGAGCTGGCACGTGTGAGTCGATATTGGGCTCTAGAATGGTGTGCGAGCCGTTTCATTCCTGAGGGATCCTGACAACTCCACCTTTGAGTTCCTCAAACCCGGAGAAGTGTGGAGGTTCACGGGTACTACAATGCAGCGCATGTCTAGACTTGTGGTTTCAAAGGGTACTGAAGGCGCATGCCTGAGAGTACTCGGCCCCTGTACTCAGGGCCAGGAGCAATACGGAGGACGTAGAGGGCTGAGACGAATGAGAATGAATTGCCGTGGAAGAGATAGATGAAATGGCCAATGAAAGAGAATGATATGGAAAGGGGATGTTGTCGACCCGAGGGCGACGACTCCCATATATGCCCTGATGAGAGTTCTTGAGGAAGTATATGGTTTTGATTCAACAGGAGAGTTTGCTCTCCTGTGCCAGATTGATATTAGTTATTTTCCGGGCCGGTAACACTCGTTACTGACGGTTTTTCTATATATATGTAGGTGAGAAATGTGAGGGATGAAAGCTGTCGGGACTGTGGAGGAGCAGCACGTGAACCGCGCACACATGTACTTGCCGCGTGTAATCTATAACGATGGTGTGTTATTGCTACGTGAATGATAATTTTGATGTGTTTGTTTGGATGAATTGCTTGTTATGAAATAGAACAGATAAATGTGAATGAGTAGGGAGCCTCGGAGTTCCGACTCGGCTCAGATGGAAACAAATGAGATAATGATGGGATGCCACGGTAGATTGTTATGTTTTATCATATTTTGATAAAATATCTATATACCCTTGTTGTGGACAGGTTGACCCCTATTGCACTTTTAGGGGAGATTCTGTCTATTTTTCCGTAAAAATTAATGAATTTTTATTTAAATTTCTTGCTTGTTAGAATGCGTTTTGTTCCCATTCATGCATTTTATGGTTGCATCCCCATCTTGAGACACTGAGGGCAGATCCGGGTCGGCTTAACCGAATCCAGTAGATTAGCGAACGGTTCGGTCACCGGTGACATTTCCGGGTCGGTTCACGGGTGAGGCGAAACAGGTGTTACTTGGATGACTCATTTGAAATATAATTTGATTAGTTAAGGTTTTTTTATATTTACTTGGGAAAAGACTAAGGGTATGGAGGAACTCATATGGAAATCTATCTATATTATGATATTAATGATTTAAGTTAAATCGTTGAGAATATATCCGAGTTTTTCCGAAAATTGATGTGTAGATATAAATGATTAAATGAAACTAAGGGTTGAGGATGTGTTCACGTCTAGAAATTAGTTCTAATTCTATAAAATAAGGATATGATAATGGTTTATTATCTTTATAATGACATATCTTCGTATTTATGTTATTTATCTATTGTTAATATTTAATATATTTCTATATGCCAAGATTTACTGCTGATTAAATGTTTTTGTTTATTGTTACAACAAATGCAAATAGTAGACTCGGTGACTATTTTGGTACTCAGCGAACCGCGCATATTGTTAGCAAGTAGGGAGATTCAAGCTACGCGACAGGATGGAGGAATCGACACTAAGAATTTTGTCTTACTGACTTGCGTTAGTAGTGGAACTTATTGCATGTAGCAGACTTTCCTTTGTTGATTCGGTACATGTAGAACTCGGATAAATTATTTATGATTGTGGACATGTTATTAGTATATATTGTGGATATTGACAACAATCGACACTTATATTTTAAATAATGCTATGTACTTTTGATATGCTTTTATTATTTTTAATTAATTTATATTAAGTAATGGTCCGACCCTTGGATTATTATTAATATTAAATGAGGCAGGTCGTTATAGGCAAGGACCAAAATCATTAACCAATAGTTGCGGTCTTGACGGTTCTATTGATCATTATTGGTTTTCAATGGGATCCAAATATGTGAGTTGTGATGGTATGCTGGAAAATGGTTATGAGGACCAAACTTTGTTCTTAATGTGATTTTTGTTTTCAAATAACTATATCACAAGGGTTAGTTACTTATTTTTTAAATGAATGTAGGCTATGTCAAAAGGGCTAGGCTACAAGTTTTCAGCTTTCTAAGGATATGGCGAAAGGCTAGTCTATTTGTCTTCTAACAGCCATATCACAAGGAGTAGCTAAATAATCAAATGTAGGATCACTCATAAGGACTAGTCAACATGTTTCTGTAACGACCCAACCTCGAACTGGACCTGGGTGTTACTTAAAAATATAATTGATGTAACGGTAATATTCCAAAACATGAACTGAAATACAGCAAATAAGTCTCGCAACATATAATATAAATCATAACAATAAATCTTGTTCTCTAAAATATAAAATAACTGTCTCACAGGTCTCGGACCATTTCCCATAGCCACATTTATAACACAAGAGAGTAATAAGGAAGTCCAAATTTTTATTATCAATTCATCATACCTAGGTTGGTAAAACAACCACCAACCAGACTTCTATTCTTCAGTCCAAAGTTGCTCACCCACGGAGGCAATTCCGCTGTTAGTGATAAAACCAAAGCCGCATAACTATTGAAACAAGTCAATAAAATCCCTATTATCATTTCACCCGTTTATTATTATTATTATTACACAAGTCTTTAGTAATTATCTCTCATGTCATTGTGAGATTACTAATTTGTCTCTCAGATCATTCTCAAATTAGTAAAAGTCGTCTCCCAGCTCATTTTGAGATTAGAAAACGTCTCCCAGCTCATTCTGAGATTAGGTGGTCGCCCAATTCATTTTGAGATTAGTCATGGTCTCCTAGTTCATTCTGAGATTAGAAATTAGTCACTCAACTCATTCTGGGATTAGAAAATATCTCCCAACTCATTCTGAGATTAGGTGGTCTCCCAATTCATTTTGAGATTAGTCATGGTCTCCTAGTTCATTCTGAGATTAGAAATCGTCTCCAGCTCATTCTGAGATTAATGCCGTACAAAGGCTACCAAATTTGGGAAAATACAACATTTTATGTAGTTATACTAGTTTGAGAAAATATAATATTTCAAATAATTATACCGGACAATAGAACATTCCAAATAATTATACGAACAATATAACATTTCAAATAATTATACGGACAACACATAGTAATTTTAAAGGCGCGGCTTCGTGTTGGACTGAGTCAATTCGTTGACCCTAATTGTGTTACAGCGCATGGTGGTCAAATCTTGGCTCAGGTCAACTAGGGTTTCCAATAATGGAAAGTACAACATTTCGAATGATTATACGGACCTCAATATTTCGAACTCGCAGCTGTGACCAATAATCCTAATCTGAACGAGAATGTCACCCACTTCCGCGCCCTTGTTTTTGATGCCGTCCTCTATTTTTGGCCATTTACCACCCTAGGCCGGCATCTACACACGTGAGAGCGACCTACACTGATCGACGAAGAGAGTAGGATCATCTTCCGACATTAGAACGGCCGTCACCACTGATTCCCGGCGAGGCTTGCCCGCGCTTGCCCATCTCGCCGAAACAGGGAACTCATCGGCAAATTTTAGTTTCTTTCTTGTTGATTTTAAACTTTAATCCTCACGATAATTAAGCTTATTATCAAATTAAAATATGCATGCAAGAAAATTAAGAAGAGGGAGATAGGAAGAATACCTAAGCAAGGAAGATGGCACGCCTGTAAGGAAGAGGAGAAGAAAATGCGAATGAAGGCTAGGGTGGAGGATGTCCGTCATAAAATAAAATTAAATGACGGCTAGGGTATGTGAAAACACCCGTATTTCATTTAACCGGGTAACCGGGTAACAGGTAAATAATAAAATATAATAATTAACCGGGTATAATTAACTGGGTATTCGATATAACACATTCGTCCTTCCCGAACCGCGTTCGCGTCCTTTTTTTCTTTCACGCGTTCTTTACATTTTCTGTTTTCTATTGAAGTCAGCTTGAAAGAGGAACCAATGTAGAAAGGCTACTGTATGGATGCTTACAACCAAACATTATTGGAAAGGCTTTAAACTAAGATCAAACCAATATGCTTCACTTTGAGTTGTAGAAAAGGCGCACCCCACTACAACTAAGAAGTGGACTTTAAAAAAATATTATGATTGCTCCAAGTTGTAGAAGTGGCACATCCTCGTTACAACTATGAGGTTGCTGTATTTCATATGCAGGAGGTGGATCTTATACTTTGATTTGAGTAATTGAATTTGGTAACTTATTGATGTCATGATGCTGAAATACAAAAAATGTGTAAGGACCTAGCCCAAAGTATAAACATAATGGGCTTAAGCCATCTCTTCAAAAATAGTTAATTAAGTTAAAGACATATAATTCATTCTCACTATGTAAGCAGGATCTAACTCTATTAGGTATTAGACGTGGGACTAAGTTGAGAGATATACAAATCCACCTACCATAGGAAATTTTATCCTCGAAATTCCTACACTTGGTCTAATGCTAGCCCCACCACGCACCTTCTTTGGCCCATCAGTAGTAGACTTGCCAATGTCCCTAGTCCAGCCCACTTGTAACAACCCATCCGTTCTAAGCCATGGACCAAGTGTTATGATAAAAATCAATTTTCTATTAATTTATCAATATCATAAATAATTTCATGACGTAAAGAATTTGTTAAAATTTAAGTTCTATGTCATGAAATTAAATGAAAGTATAAGATCACCAATGCTCGGAATCGAAATCCCACTACCATGCAAACAAACTAGAAGTACAATACAAAATAAGAAAAAATCAATAGTCTCAATAACAGAATTCTCTAGTTGTCCTAATTCTACCCATCTATTCATGCTCACACATGGAGAGGCAATTCCTCATTAGTGACAAAAATAGTAAATTATATATTTAAAAGAAATAAGTTAATATATTTCACAACATCATAAATTAAGTCTTTTAGTTGGTTTGAGCCTATGCCATGCTCTTGTTGCAGCACTCCATCTTTAGGCTTTAGAGTGGACTGAAGTATGATGCTATGAATTCGAAAATTATTCGTTGGACTACTCTCGTATAAACCCCTTACGGAAACGGATCTCCAACCCTCGAGGAGGCTTAGGCATGAGCAGTATTATAGGGTTTCATCACATATTCATGTTGATTTAGCCTAGCATATAGTGGACTTATAAATTTAAGGGACCCTATATGACCACCCTAAACCACAGTCAGTAGGCAAGATGCAACACCCCAATTTCAGTTCACTTAAGAACAAAATTAGAAATGTTGCGACCAAGTCAAGTCATGTTTAAAGTCGTTGGGTGGTACGATTTGATCGATAATATAGACTCGAAACAACCTTCTTGGTGTCATGATATTGGAAGACACCGTTAAATACAAGTCCAAACACATTGAACATAAAGAAAAGTAAGAAAGTAAACAACTGCACTGAGCTGAAGTGTGTCTAGAGGGTTTATCTGTCCTCCCACAAGAGCCTGACTCAAGTTTTCAAGACCCATATATATTATATAAAAAACGTCAGTAATGAAATGTTACTGGTCCAAAAAATAACTAATAAGCAAATTGGAAAAATAGGTATTCTCATTACCCATGAAAACTTATGAAATTTCAAGATTACCTCACACTCGGGCGGTAATCAAACATACTTAAGCAAGTTGTCGCCTCGCGATGCACCTAAGCCTCGTAAGCATATTCATACATACAGTTGCTTATACCCTCACATCTTCCATATCACCCTCCATGGCACTCGAGTAGCAAGAAAAACAATCATGTTAGTGCCACACAACTCTGAAAATGGTGCTGCATTACGCAGTGCGCCTCTCACACAACCGCACTCACCCCAGGATTTTAGAAGAGTAACTAGTGTGGACCACACATATCTCCGTACCACTCATTCTCTTATTCACGAAATCTGTAAAATGCGCATGCTTATATAAGAAGCATAGGTAAGAGGCCTGTATCATACATTTCTGGAGCTTTCAGTTTGAAAACCAACAAGATATGTCATCCTTTTAGTTTTATTAAACATGCATAGAAAACACAGCTAAATGGCCCGACATCGGATGGATGTTATAAAACAAGCCGGCGTATGCCATCCCACATAGAAAAACACGATTAAACTCGACATGGAAGGAGTCAAGCAGAGAGGGATAGTCCTACGAAATTGTGGACAAAACTCTAAGCGTATCTGCACATCTACGGCAAACCTGCAGACTCCGAAACCGACATTGGAACCCATTACTAAGCAAAATACTAACATCTCTATAGGATGGCGTGCTCGTGGTGTATACTCACATCATTAATACATCTTAATAAGAAAAAACCATACTAAATAAAAATACCGCTAAAAACAAACAACACGCAAATCAAGAAATAATAAAGAAAAAAATAACTAATAACACAACAATAAATAAATAAATACACACAACCGATCAACAAAAAGCATAGATAATAAATCCATAAAAAAACAATTAATACTCCTAATCATTAAATAACAATATCAGTATATTACATAAGCAAATGGGCAAACACAAGTACAAACATTATGTATACCCAGGTTAATAATCATATAAAAAATTAAATAAATAAATAAATATTCATTTTATAAATAAACAAATAAACAAATAAATAAATAATTATCAAATTTTAATTCGTCATGAATAATAACAATATCATAGTCATCATTAAAGAATACATAATTAAATAAAATAAAATATTAATATACATGCAACGAAGAAGTAAATAAATAAATAAATAAATAGTATACAATTTAATAAACATAAAAAGACCAACATTAATAAGTAAATATAATATTAATAATAAAAAAATAATCATGTAAACATACATCACATACGATAAACATATAAATAAAGGTTTTCGTAATTACCGAAAATGGCTAAAAATTGGGGCTCAAATGGCAAACCGAGTCGAACTTGTGCGAGTCAACCGAGTCAACCCGTGGGCATGACCACGGACATGAAGGAGTGAATGGTACTCTATCAAACAGACGCGATTGCAAGGCGAAGCAAAAATGGGGAGACAAACACGAACATGAGCAGGCGAACGTTGATGGTGGAGTCCGGATGTGGGTGCTTTGCCTGTCATCGAAAATGTCGACGGTGGTGTGGCCGTCGCCAGTCAAATTGGCAGGGAGTGTCAAGGCGGAGTAGGTGGTGGTGACGATCAGCAGAGTTCGGCCATGCGCCTAGAAAACAACATGAAGGGGGGTTGATTGCAGCAGGGTACAAAGGCGACTTCGGGCAGCGATTGCGGCTGTGGTGGGGGTCGCTGTCGGTCCTAAACTGTAGATCTCGGCGAGGGGAAGCTGTGGTGGGTCGCTTGTCGAGGACACTCGTCGGTGACAAAAATGGCATGAACGGGTGTCGGTGGCGGCAAAAACCACCAGCAAAAATGTCATTGGTGGCGGTGACTGCTGTGGCTGGTGTCGATTGTGGGTACACACTTGTAAAGACCCGGAAAAAATATATATATTTGACGCGATGGGATCGAACGTTGGTATCCAT
>JAURVB010014588.1:0-25167 GCA_033002965.1 Piper betle | reverse complement strand
CAGTGTCCACTTAAACAGTTCAATCAAAATCTTCAAAAATATGTAAATTATGATCAAATTAATTCCAGAAAGAAAGTGTGAAAACAAAAACTTGTATATCATTGATTCTTCTTCTTTCAGAACATTAACTGGCTCCAAACAAGTCGATAACTCATAGACAAAATTCTCAGGCAGCTTTTTTGCCCACAGAATACGTAAAGAACGCCCACATATTTTATTGTTTTTTTTTAAACACTTTTTCAAATCATAGAGCCTCACAAAATCTAACTCTGCACTAATAAATCCTCTTCAACATATGTCACTAAATAAAACCCATTTCATACAATCTATAGCATAAACTTTGCACTCAAGAAAGTAAAGACTGGCCAAATTGACAACCAATTTCACCATTTCACTCCATAGATACACACAAAGCCCTAATTACACTGAACGATATTCATAAAAAAACAGGCATGAATAAAGGTTTACAAACAAGAAAAAAACACACCAACCACTCTGCCAAAGTTCACTTCAACAATGCCCAATTTACACTCAATTCAAATAGACTTAGATTCTCGCCAACAGCTCCCACACAAAGACAACAAAAAGAATCGAAATTTCCGATAACCACTTCCCCAATTCGCCTAGAAAAAAAAAAGAAAAAAAATTGGAGAGACCTTGAGCGGATGCAGACCCGCCTTGAGCTCCCGGTCGTCCTCCACCGGGGCCTCCTCCAGCACGGCCGCCTTGAGCTCCGTCCCCGCCTTTTCCGCCGCCTCCATCGCCGAAGAAACCCTAGACGGACCTCGTCGCCCTCCGACCGGATTGGAAAGAGGAGAATGACCCAGTCCCAGGCTCGGGTTGGGTCGATTCCAATCTTCCAAAATTTATTGGGCCCGCAAGGGCATGGGCTGACGTGGCATTCAATTAAAAAAAATCGTATTAATAACCAAAGAACTCCCTCGTCGTGAATCCGAGATGCATACAATGGCACCCCACTTAAATTTAAGCCGTTGGATTACAAGAACATCTTAGATTATTTAATCTGATATTAAGATGGTATATATACTATAATATTAGTCTTATAAATATATAAGATATTATATTATTGATATAAAATATCGGACATTCGGTCGGTCATTTAGTCGGATAAAAAAATATCCATGTTTAATTTGTTTTAATTTGGTCAAATTCAGTCTATCAAATTTGATCGGACATACTTCGAACATCAGACGGACAAACAAATTTAAACGTCCGCGCCCACCTCAATATACCCTCTTCAACCCACATCTTAGATTATTTGTCTTATGTATTGATAATAATATATGTTCTTATATTTAATAAAATATTTTATTTATAATTTTAAAATATAGATTACCCGGAGAGAGCCAAATATATTTTATATTATAAAAAATATTAGTATGAACACCTTCACTATATTTAAAATTACGACTGAAATCCACAGTGTATCCACCGCCTTATCACGGTTAGGTTAGTCAATAGCCACCGCCTTATCATTGCTTGTCGAGTGAAAATAGAGTTTTCAAATCACCGTCTCTAACGAAAGAATTGCTTGCAAGCATTAGAAGGTACTTGAACCACGTAATGTTATAATACATCTCGTAATGCTCATCTACACCAACTCAAGCCCACCAGATCATTGATAAGACTTTCCACCTATAATGGGGCAAAATTATCAGAAGAATAATGTGTCTATCAGAACCGTAAGGCACTTAAATTAAACTCTCTTGTCATGAATTCATGATATATGTAAAAATATTTCTCAAGCAATAGTTCAGGAAACTCATCTGTGCGCGATTAAATTTGAGTCATCAGATAAAAAGGGTGGCGGATCATTTAGTCTAGTACGAGAGGGTATAAGGTCTGAAAGATTTCAGGCACGCCTAAATACCCATGCTTCTATACACGCGCGTTAGACACCTGTCCACCTGCTTCGAACTCCCATTCCCTCTCTCCTTCCAAACTCCATAATAACACGAACGGGGGAACAAGTGTCGACTTGTTATTAGTTAGACGAGCCATGGGTATCTAGGAGCATAGTTGCAAAAATCTGCTCGTTGGTGCCAATTAAAAAAATCAGTGAATCGCCTGTACTAAAAGTTGGCCGTTTCCGGCCAATTCTAACTTATTTTGATTAATTTATAGTTAATTTAAATTGACAAAAATTTATTTTTACATGTAAATGAAAAAATATCATAATAATGGTAATTAATAAATCTATTAGGTATGGATCAAATAGAATTATAAAAAAACCTAAATTGTTAAAGTCAGGTCAAGGTGGACTGAGTAGGGGAGTAGCGTTGATCGGCTGTGGCGGTGACATGGGCGGGTGGGGGCCGCGACAGGGGAAGGGGGGTATCAGGGGAGAGGTCGGAAGGGGGAGGGGGAGGATCGGGGGATGGGGCAGTGGGGAAAGGGACAGGGCGAAGTGGGCAAGAGAGTGGTGGCACGGGGGGGGAGGGGCGGCAACGGGTGGCACAACAGCGATCAACGACATGGCAGCCGGAGGATGTGTTAGTGACGCATCAAGAGAATCAGGGGGAAATAAATTGTCAATGGCACTTGATTGTGACTCAAATAAAAAATAATAACTAATTATAAATAATTTAAAAATCTAAAAAATATGAAAAAATACTATAAAATATAATACATATCATAACATCAAAATATATTTTATAACTAATAACCCACTAATTTTAATCGATTCAAGTGAACCGATTCTTATCCGATTTTTAATGAATCAGTCTGATTCAATAACTCTCTTCCAATCGGATTAAACATCCGATTCCAATTTCTGTAATTATGTCTAAGAGTGGGTAAAAATTTTCCATAAGCCTTAAATCTGCCGTTGACTTTGTCCCTGCCTCCGTGTCCTTCCTCTTTGCTGTGGATTTTTTTATGCACTCTTATAAGTTTTTTTGCATGTCAAAGAACGGCCTAAAAAGGTTTCAAGAATGGTTCCCTACTAGCAAGGATGAAACATTCTTCAAATGGAACATTGAAAATTTACCCATAAATAAAATGTTAACTCAGTAAAAGGTACACACAAATTCTTCACTTATTTTTAGCTTGTTTTTCTCACACAATATGTACCCAATGTTTGTTGGAAGTTGAGCTTTAACTTTTCTCTCTTTGTTTTACCAGACAACGTTCTGTGCACAAGCAGGTGTAGATCCTGTAGTAGTGGGATTTACAAGGGCTTGGGAAGGGGGAAGCTTGGGTTAATGGCCAGAGCATTGGACGATATTCGTACAAGAGTAAATCTTCAATCACAGGTTGTCCCAAACCTTGTGATTATAGAGTAAAATATAATCCATAGAAGTGTTCCGGTCGTTGTGGTGAAGAATCTCAAAGATGGTATCTAAATCTTATAGAGGAAAATATAATCCATCGAAGTGTTACAGGTATCGTATACCTCGATCTTTCCTTAATGCAAATAATTAACACAGGAGGCAACCCAACAGGGATTTATTTCCATAAAGTTAGCACAGGAACCGCATCTGTGCTTGAAGGAAAGATATTAGAACTATGGTGCTCTAACGGCCACACAATCTTTGGAAATTTCAGATGCAGTACTGGGTAAGAGTGATTGTGATGACAGCATCGCCAAGAACTTGTTAGTACAAGCTCACTGCTATTAGGACTAGTATCTGTTTCTTTGTTTTAGGAGTCGTTTTTTTTCTAAGTAGTATAGGATGGGGATATGATTATTTGAACTAGAAAAACTTTTCTATTGGACTTATGTTAGGAGTTAGCAAGTACAACTTATTTGAAATTTATAACTTGGATTATTGAAGTAAATAATTGATTAAGCCTTGTTGAGTGCTGTAATTTTTTAGCTTTATGGTCCATGCATGTTTCAATATTTTGCATGATACTCGCCTCTCAAAGTCCGTAATCATCAACAATCCATTTCTTTAAACTTTTGGTAAATATAATTAATCTAGAACCATGCTTTGCGATCAGGTTTAAAATAAAATGAAAATTGGACTCTAAGTAGGTTGCCTTGCATTGCATGTATGTATGGAAGCGTAAGTGCAAACAATATTTCAATTAATAATATGTTAATCGGGCAAGTCGAACACTCGGCTTGAAGAAGCTACTAATTATTTAATTAGAATAAATAAATTAGAATCACTGTTTTAATAATCTTACCATTTTGAAGGTTCTAAATCACACGTATGCAATACATTTATGTGTCCGAACCCCCTGATTTAATATATTGTATACTACAAGGACAATTGTACCAGATTTTAAAATTTATTTTCTTTAAAATTATTTTATTTTATAAATATCCCGATATCTTATTCGATTTAAAAAAAAAGGTTTGACTAAGTTTGAGAGTTAGCAACCAAATCTCATCAATTCATATTAAAATTATTAACTAATTAGTTCTTCTTCTTTTGTCTTCCATTGTAACATGGAACATATTTGGCCATCTTGGATGGACATGCAATTAGCAGTTTCTATATGATTTGGCGAGTCTTAGCATCGGTCAACAAGATTTAGGTAGCTCAATAAAAAATTCAGACAATTTACTGATAAATAAGCACTACTGGTCACAAAAAGAACAAAGAAAATGCCAGTATTAGAAAAACACGTTTCACCACTTCAGCCAGCTAAATGTCTATCACTTTCATTACATGTTTACGCCAATGACTAAGGCGCGAAATTGAGGCCAACATACAACCAACCTTCTTCAAACAATCACTATTCTTTCAACACCCCATGCTTTCTTGCACTCAACCCAACTACAGCACTTGCCAACCATCATCGTATCATATTTCTTGTAGCGTTGGGGCAACCCATTCCTCTCAATCCACTATTATAAGTAAGAGTCAAACCCATCCAATTTCTTCAAATCCTCCAATTTGAGGCATTGTGTTATTTGTAACACTAGCAGACCAATTTAGACTCAATATGAGGAGCTCAAGTACATTTGTGTTAGAGGCCTTGGCATGCCTAGTGCTTGTGCTCACCCTGCCTTGGCCTAGCATGGCAGCCAATATCCAATGCAGCGATGTGGTCAAGGACTTGACCCCCTGCGTCAAATACTTGAGCAAAGGCACCGGTAAGCCACCTAAGGAGTGCTGCACCGGCGTCAACAATCTGGCCACTGCAGCGGCCACGCGAGAGGACCGCAGGACCGTCTGTGGCTGCATCCAGAGTGCGGTGAAGAGGATGCAGCCCAATGCCGCGGCGGCTAAGGGTCTGGCCGGTAGCTGCGGCATTAGCCTCCCCGTTGATGTCTCCCCCAATACGGACTGCTCCAAGTAAGTAGAAATTATTCTTTTTTCAACTGTTCCATAACTTGCTTTTGTTTTGTTTTATTTAAATTTAAATCATTTTTGTATGGACTCCTTATAATTTCCTAATTACTCAAAATTTAAAGTTAACACACAGTAATGAATCAATTTTGAATCACGTTTTGATCTTGGTCATTGTAGGATTAACTAAGTGGGAAGAACAAAATTGTGGAAGAATAGCACAGCCAGTAGTACTACTGTCTGTTTGAATAAGCAACGGCTGCTGCATAAATATGAAGCTTGTGAAAGCGTGATGAACTTAGTTTAACTAAGTTGAGTTTGTGTTTTTTGTATCCCACGTACTATATATGTTGTTCCCATGATTGTATTATTTGTGATGATCATATTATTTGTCATGTTTCCATTGATAAGTTTATCCTGTTTTAGCCACTCTCCACATTTCTATATATTCAGAAGTTCGATGCAATCGGACTTGAATTGTAATCACCAATACATCTAAAAAAGTTTTAAAAGTAGAGCAAATTGCCGTAGTGGACATCAAAAGCAACACTACCATTTGATCAGACTACATAACTAAGTTATTTAACTCTGTTAAATATATAGTGGAAATCATATCTATACAGCATTTCCCCTTCATACAATCTACACAGAAGCTAAACAGTAGAGATACGAAGACAAGAGTTCTTGTTCAAAGAGAAAAATTGATCATTGCCCAAGAAAGGAATGAGCAGCAGGTTGATAAGGCCACGGTGTAACAAAGTATTCACAATCCAGAACAATTCATGCAGAATGATCAGATGAAATGATCTGTTCACTGCCAAACATCCCTTCTCTTGTTTCCCAAATATTTGCCAAAAAATTTATTTAGGATAGGGCTAGTTAGATCTTAGATGATTCAATTTATGACCGAATTGTTTGGATTAAAATATAATCCACCTATAACGGTAAAATTAATCATTTATAATAACGTAAATCATCCACTTACATCCTGTCGTAATCAATTTCGAGGAGCTTGCCTAAAATAATTTTCTTAGAAAACACAATTTGACAAGTGGGATGCCCCATTCAACAACGCCAGCAACAACAAAAGAAATTTCTCATCTACAAAAAAAATTATTGTAACAACAAAACAAATTACTCATTTAAAAAAACATAGTCGCAGGAAGATTTTGGAAATGAGCTCAAAACTCAAATTTCTATTACATAAACAAAGCTTATATAAAAGGAAGATGATGGTCGAGCGATACACTTAGGGATTGATTCAGATATCTAATATCCCTGAATCCAGTCTGAATCTGACTTGTTTTTATTTGATCCGAAATATTTTCAGATCGGATTTGGGTTCAAACTTTTAGATATATAATATATTTAAAAACATTCAAATCAAATATTTATTATTATAGTTCTCCTTACGACAGGCCAGGGTGAGGTGATACTTGTGATATTTCGGCTTGGGACACAGATCTATATCCAATCAAAATAAGTAATATTTTATGAAATTATATTTTAAAATATTTTAAAATATTTATATTATATTTTCTCAATTTTTATATAAAAAATCTATATTATTTATATTATTTTATTCAATCAAATCAGGATTAAATATGGGTTTTACGGGTTTGGATCACATACGAATATGGTAAATGAAATGAATATAATCTTCGTATTAAGGTTCACATTTTTTAATTTAGATTGAATATAGACTAACCGTTTCCGACTAAAAGCCCTCTCTAGACACGACGAACTTGTCCTGCTTTGTTGACTGTATAAGCCGTCAAGATCAATACAACTAATTTGATCTGAGACATCAAATCTGAAAGTAATCCAACCTGTTGAATTGCGCAAGAATCATATGAGTCGTTGATGCAATAGCCGATAGTTTATTTCTTAAAAAAAGGATAAAATAAAGATAAAAAAGATCCATTTACTAAAAACTACTTACAAAAGGGCAACGACCAATTCTTGCTTGATTAGCAAAAGCGTGTGGCAGTTAGAACTACTTTTCCGTCTAAGGGTCATATTACAACGATTAAGAGTAGCTAACTATCTCTCAAAAATACTATAGTGTTCCCATCTAAGAACACAAAGTGTAGATAAAAGATAAAGCTATCCACAATATGTTTACGGTCAATAAGTATAAGGGTTTTACTTCCCTTCAAACAAGCTGCAAAGGATGTAGCTTGGGCTACTGCTTCAAGTTTAACTCTTTCTGCATTGTCTGCTGAAAAGGAGCTGTAGATAAGAGTGCAAGGAGTTGTTTTTATCATAACAGATAAAAGACCACCCTGATGAATAAGATGAGAGAAAGAGGCCTGTTTGAAATACTTTAGGATTGATCCTGCTGGCCGAAGTCCAGCGTATAGAAATCTGCTTCAGAAGAGTGGGTGATGTTGACCGAAGTAGACGTATCCAAAACTAGTTCCCTTCGACATCTCCATAACTCATCCAAACAAAGGAGGCATTTGACGATAATATTGCATTCATTCACGAAATTCACTTGTAACATGAGATGAGCATGTTTAATAAAAATAGCCAGTAGTTAATTCACTTGAACTCTCTTTGTAAAATGAACATTTATGGGACTTCAATTTCAGTCTAAGATAACGATGGATTATTCTTACCAGAAAAATTTATATAATACGACTTTCTATTAAAGATCATGTCTATTTGTAGTGTACGCTTATTTACTTGTTGAGAGTGTATGCTTTCTCAAGTTTGTGATATATTTGCCAAGAGATCATACTTCAATGAGGAAAAAATGTGAGAAGTAATAATAAAAAAATTAGAGTTTGGCCGGTATTACAATGAATATAAGATCTATGGGTTAGGTTGAAGGTGAGACGTTGGATACCTTGTATGGGCAGTCGTGAGGTTTCGGTTTGTGTGAGGTGTGAGATTGCCTTAAAAATTAACTAAATTAAAAATAAAATAACAAAGTGCATTTTCACCTTATTTCCTTCTTTTGCTAATAAGAAAACAAGAGAAAGAAAATGGTAATTTTCCACAAGAGAAACAAAAAGTAAAAATAATTTATACTTATTATTTTTAAAAAATGATCACTAACATCCTCCAAACTCTAATAACGTTAATTAGTTAAATATTGACATTATCGTTGAAATTGAACCATATTTTAATTTGATTATGTGCCAAATTTGGACGTATCATCAAGTAAAAGTATAGTTTAATAATATTTTCCTCACCTATTAATGTATTAATTAAATACAAATATTTGGACTCTCTCATTGTTAATAAATGGTTAAATATTGACGATGTAATTAAAGTTGGATAAAATTTTAATTTGGTGATGTGACAAACTCAATTATGTCGTTAAGGAAAAAATATAATCTAATACTATTTTTAATAATCATTTATATCCTTGATGATGTGTCCAAGTCTCCCATGTCATAAAGTTATAAAATTTAATCCAAATCTTAATTTGGTCACATCATCAATAGTTAATCATTTATTAATAATACTAAAGTCTATATATTTCTGTTAGATTAATACGTTAATAGGTTGAGAAAATGGTACTAAAATATATTTTCTTTGATGGAAAGTTGTTCGGGCGCGGGTTCGTCCGCTGGTGCGGGTTAGAGTGTTCCCGCGTCGGGTTGGAAGGGTTCGGTGGGACCGAGGCGCCCTTGCCGCGCAAAGAGACAGCGGGATGAGACTAAAGAGTCACAAGTATCCAAGGGATGGCGATTTCCAATCCTAATTATTCATTTCCATAGACATATCATGCTTGAATGCATGAAAATTGCAACTGCAATGCTGCTTCAACTTCAGAAGGGAAAGATTGTCTTCCTCCTCTGGATTGCAATAACTCCTCCAAGGCGTCTCCTTCAATGGCGTCCTTAGTTGCAGCAGGGTGTATTTCAGCAATTCCTTCTTCAAGTCTCCTTCTTCAATTCAGCAAACATAGGTGTCCTCCTCCTAGCAGCAACATCAACCTTCAATGGCGACCTTAATTGCAGCAGGGTGGATTTCAGCAACTCCTTTAATCAGCAAGACAGCAACATGACATTTCCTTCCCCTTGCTTCTTCTCCAATGGCAGCAACAAGCAAGGATGGAGGCAATGGCAGCAACAAGCAAGGATGGAGGAGTAGGCGTCCTCCTCCTAGCAGCAACAAGCAAGGATGGAGGCAATGGCAGCAACAAGCAAGGATGGAGGAGTAGGGCGTCCTCCTCCTAGCAGCAACAAGCAAGGATGGAGGAGTAGGGCATCCTCCTCCTAGCAGCAGCAGCCTGGGCGTGGAACACCGTTTTCCAGCCCCTCCCCCTTTCAACCTGCAATGGCGTCCTTATTTATAGTAAGCGAACAGCAACTTCGTCTTCCTCAATGCAATGAGTTTGTGACTTTGTCTTCTCCAATGCAATACTTCGTCTTCTCCAATGCAATACTTCGTCTTCTCAATGCAATACTTCGTCTTCTCAATGCAATGCTTCGTCTTCTCAATGCAATACTTCGTCTTCTCAATGCAATGACTTCGTCTTCTCAGTGCAATGACTTCGTCTTCCTCCACTTCGTCTTCTTCAATCTCGTGGACCCCTTTCCCTCCTTCCGAATAAATCTCACGTATCTTATTTCTATTAAATTAGGCATAACCACGGGTTCAACCACGACTGGCTGGGTTAACCGTCATGATTGAGCCGAGGGGTGCGGTGACAAATTTGGACGAACAAAAGTTTAATTTTGTCACATCATCAAATTAAAATATAGTTTAACTTTGACCACGGCATTAATATTTAAACACTTATTAACTGCGATAGAATTTGGTGGGTGTAAGTGATTATATTTTAAAAGTACAGGGTGTAATATATACTTTGTATAGAAGTAAATGGTGTAAGTAATTTTTACTAGAGAAAAAATCCCCTCAAAACAACAATAGATTATTCATTAAACGCACATTGTCTATTAAATATAATTCTTTAACATGCGTAATAATATAAGCAAACAGCTTGTTTGATATAACACTAGTAATATGTTTATAAAGAATAATATTATAACAAAAATTTAAAAAAATATTAATGATATTTTACATTTTTTGTTTTTTATTTTTCTTAAACTAAACATATAAAACAAATTAATGAGAAACAACTTGTTTTTATCTTTTATTTTTTATTTTTTATTTTTTATTTTACATCTACTGCCTCACAAACCAAACAACTCCTCCCCAAGACTCGTCAGCTTGTCCAACACTTGGTACAGTTTACCTGCCCACGAGGCGACGGCACAACAAAGTCACAACGAACAAACACAGACACAAATTGGATGCAAAAAAATCACATTGAGAATCAACTAAAATGGGCACCAACTAAAATAGACAACATTTTTGGCCATGTCTGGAATCTATACACCTGCAGAAATGCCGCCATTTGTTTTATTTTTTAGAAATGCCTCCTTTCCATTTCTGTAGAAATTGCCTCCTTGATTGCACCTCACAGTGCCTTTGTAGCAACCTTAGCCCAATGGGGTTTGGAAAAAAATTAGCCCAATGGGCTTCCCTTCTAACTGCGCCACCGAACATAAGAGAACCAAGACCGACAAAAAACATAGACTAACTATCGACTGATGACTTTCTCTAAGAAGAACAATAAAGAAAACTGATGATTTAGGTGAAGCAAGCCAATGCCCCCAATGTTTCAAGACACCAGGTGCATAAGTAGGAGGCATAGTTACAAAATGGGCCGATTTCGAGTGGAATCGGCCCATTTAAATCAGATCGGGACGATTCCATTTTAAAAAAGTAGGCAAATAGGTCATGGTAAAAATCGGCCGATTTAAGCCGATTTGGGAGGGCGGAGGGGGAGGACGGGGCGACGATAGGGTGGGCAATGACGCCGGGGTAGCAACTAGGGCTATTAATTGAGCAAGCCAGCTCGTGAGTATTTGGCATTTGGTTTAGCTCGACTCGAAACTCGACATTTAAATACTCGACTCGAACTCGAACTAGAATCCTACAAACCGAGTTTGAGAAAGTAAGTGTCCGACTCGATTCGACTCGGTTATAACTCAAACTCAACTCGTAACTCGACTCGATAAAAGAATATAATAATGTACATAATATCACTTGCCTATTCAAAATATGTTTTAAAATCATAAATAAATTTTATTATTAACTACGTATTAAATGTAAGTGGTGGTGGGGTGTTTTATTTTTTTATTTTTTGTTTTTTTTATTAAATATCAGTCGTCCTTGTAATCAAACGATCAGATTAAAGTTTGAGAGAAAAACATTATCTGCTACAAGCTAAGATAGTCTTTATATATATATATGTAAATGCTACCATGCGCTGCATCAAAATGCAGCGCATTGGCAGCGTTTTATTTTGGGCCGTTGGATGAAAATCCAACGGCCCAAACATGTTTTTTCAATTTTTTCCCCTCCCCCCGTTTTCCTCCTGAGGCTGCCTCTCAGCCCGCCGGATTCCGCCGCCGCCGCCCCCGCCCCTCGCCCCTCCGGCCCTGCCCCCGCCCCCGGCCCTGCCCGAAGTCGCGGCGCCCCATCCCCCACCCCCGGGCTGCCCGCTGGCCAGCCGCGTTTCCCCCTCACCCCCCCCTGCCCGGGCGAGCCGCGACCCCCTGCCTGGGCGAGCGGCGGCCCCACGTGCCTGAGCAAGCGCGGCCCCCCGTGCCCGGGCGAGCGCCCGGCCCCCCTGCCTGCCCCCGTCCGGTGTCGCGGCCCGCCCCTGCCCCTGTCCAAAGCCGCGGTCCCCCCTTCTCCCGCCTAGCGCCGCGGCCCGCCCCTGCCCCTAATCGAAGCTTCAGTCCCCTACCGACCCCGCCCGCAGCCACGCCCCCCTCCCGCCCCCGCTGGCGGCCGACGGCGAGGTCGCCGGCGGTGGAGCGGCGCGGCAGAACAATGGGTGGGGAAAGAAACAGGGGAGGGTAGTTTTGTAATAAAAATTTGACTCGCTCCCGACTCGAGTCAAAGTTTTTATTAGGAAATAAATTTTAAAAAGAATAAAATAATTTCGTTAAAAAAAATTGACTCGATCCCGACTTGAGTCAAGTTAATATTATGAAATAAATTTAAAAATAAAATAAAATAATTTCATAAAAAAACTTGACTCGATCTTGACTCGAGTCAAGTTAATATTATAAAATAAATTTTTTAAAAAATAAAATAATTTCATAATAAAAACTTAACTCTAGTCGGGATCAAGTAAATTTTTTATTATGAAATAAATTTTTAAAAAATAAAATAATTTCGTTAAAAAAATTGACTCGATCCTAACTCGAGTCAAGTTAATATTATGAAATAAATTTTAAAAAAATAAAATAATTTCATAAAAAAAATTTGACTCGATCTCAACTGGAGTTAAATTAGTAGTATGGAATAAATTTTTAAAAAATAATTTTGTAGTAAAAACTTGACTTGAGTCGGGATCGAGTCAATAATATGAAATAAATTTAAAAAATATAAAATAATTTTGTAATAAAAAGTTGACTCGATCATGTGTGGGATCGAGTCAAGTTTTTATTACAAAATAAATTTATTACCGAATAATTTTTTATTACAAAATAAATTTAAAAAAATAAAATAATTCCGTAATAAATTATTTTAACTGGAGTCGAGATCGAATAAAGTTTTTATTAAGAAATTATTTTATTTAATTTTTTTTGTCGCCTCCTCAAGGCTGGATGGGCCTGCTGGGAAATACATGGCGCCGGTCTCATGTTGGACCAATAAAATTTTTATTACAAAATTATTTTATTTTTTAAAATTTATTTCGTAATATTGACTCGATCTTGTGTAGGATCGAGTCAAGTTTTATTACAAAATTATTTTATTTTATTTTTAAATTTATTTCATAATATTGACTCGATCCCGTACGAGATCGAGTCAAGTTTTTATTATAAAAAAATTTATTTTTTAATTTATTTTGTAACGGCCGGAGAGGGGGTCGGGGGCGGCAGAAGGAGAGGCAGGGGGCAGCAGGTGTGGGGGGATGAGGGGCAGGGTGTGGGTGGTGGCAGGGAGGTGATCGGCAAGCGGCGGCGTCGGCGGGGAGCAGTTCAAATTTTTATTTTGTGTTATTTTATTTTAAAAATTTATTTTGTAAAATTGACTCGAGTAAGGAGCGAGTCAATTTTTTATTTTATTATATTTTATTTTTAAAATTTATTTCGTAAATTTGACTCGAGTTGAGAACGAGTCAAATTTTTATTATGAAATTGCCATCGCTCCTCCGTTCCCCGTCGCGCCACCGCCGGCGGTGATGCAGTGACGCCGGCGTGGAGGTGGCCAGGGCAGCAGACGGCAGAGAGGAGCTCGGTCGATGGGCGGGGCGGCTGTAAAACCCGTGACTCGAGTCAGGGTTTTACGTTACCGAACCAGTCGGTTCGACCGTTGGTTTGAGTCGAGTCAGTTTTATGAACCGCGTGCTGAGTCGAGACCAGCCATGAGTTATGAGCGATGAGAGTCAGGTGTACCTGAATATATGATGATAACGTCGAGAAGATGGTGAGATATGAGTTATCTGAATATATGAAAGTATGCAGTATTTTTTTCTTTTTATATGTTTGATCGTAGAAATAGTTTTAGGCCGAATAACGCGTTAGGACGCGTTGGATTATATTCGGGTGGGTTATTAGTTATAGAGCATGTCATTTGGATGTTGTTGTGTTTGTTTTATTTTATGGAATTTTTCCATATTTTTCTAGATTTTTTTAGAATTTATTACGAACTAGATATTATTTTGACTCGAGTAGGAATCGAGTCAATACTTATTTACGAAACTGCCATTGAGGGTATTTTTCTCCCTCCCGACCCTTCTTCACCCAAACCCTCGCCGCCCCTCGTGCTCGTCGCTGCCGCCGCCGCCGCTGACGTCGTACAACCGCCGATCAACGCCGCCCCGCCCCGCCGTGCCGTCGCCGTGCCGCCACGACCCACCCCGGCCACCGTCTCGCCGCCACGACGCCGGAATCGCCCCACGAAACCACCTCGGCCGCCGCCACTTCGAGCCGGATTCCGCCGCCGTCCGGGCCGCGCCGCCGCCGCTGTGGCCCCGACGACCACCCCATCGCCGTCGCCGACGTTTCCCCCACCATCCCGACCGCCGTCGAGGCCGGCCGCAGCCCTGATCGGAGCACGCCGCCACCGCCGCCCATTTTCGACACCGCCGTCGACGGCCATCGCCGCCTCGGCTGCCTTGTTTGACACCACCATCGGACCAAGCTCGTCGAGCTGGTGCCGATAGACCCCTGATTGCCCCGTCCTGAATCATCGCCGAAAAACCGTCGGAATCCGCCGAAAACAGCTGTGCACTCGCCGGAAAACCGCCGGAACCGCCGGAAAATTGGATTCGTGGGAAATTCGTCGGATCATCCGCCGAACGCACCTGGTCCAATCTGATTGGACTTCGGACGCCGCTAGGTGCCGAATTCGAGTTTCGAGCCACGAAACGGAAACCCTAGCCGTCGCCGATTTTCGACGACGCGAGGTATAATTTATTTTAATTTAATTATTTGAAAGTTTTGATTATTAGAATTGCATGCTAGGATTGGTGAATTGTATGTTATAATAATATATATACATGTAGATTTGATTAAGGATAAAAATATGAAATTTGTTTGATTAAGTGGTGTTAAAAATGGAGGCTAAGAAATTAATTAGGGTAACTAGGCGATGATCATGATCTAATACAAACTAGCCTAAGTAGACTTGCTAGAATTGATATAGGTTAATGTGTGTTGATTGATGAGTGATTGTGTTGATTGTGTGTGCATGCTATAGGATGTGTGATTCATCATGCGGGCGTTAGTTTTTAGCTTGATTGTGTAGGTGCGGTGTAGGAGCTCGCCGCCTAGGCGCGTGGACCCGTTTGGAGCTTCTACCAGGTCCGTTTAGGACTCGTTCTCTGTTTCACGCTATTCTACTTGTGTATTTGATTTATTATGTGCAGGACGAGTTAAGTGGCGTTTTATCGAATCCCACTTAACTCGGGCTATTTAGCCAACGATTTTCCGGATTAATAACCCTCGAGGATGAGATCCCTCAAGTTTGTTTTCGAACTTCAGATCCAGCTCACGTTGCCTTCGGGCCTATTGTATAAATCCCAACCCAGACCTATATATATGTATAGTTTTCGCGTTTTTGTGAGAGACTGAATGAGGGAAATCCGACTACCGTGCTACGCGAGCGAGCACGTGTGTGTCGACAATGGGCTCTGGAATGGTGTGCGGGCCGTTTCATTCCTGAGGGATCCTGACAACTCCACCTTTGAGTTCCTCAAACCCGGAGAAGTGTGGAGGTTCACGGGTACTGCATTGCAGCGCATGTCTAGACTTGTGGTTTCAAAGGGTACTGAAGGCGATTGCCTGAGAGTACTCGGCCTTCGTGCTCAAGGCCAGGAGTAATATGGAAGGTGCAGAGGGTGGAAATGAATGAGATTTGACGCGAGAAGCAATAGAGAAATGGCCGAGGCATGTGAATGTGAAAGATAGGGGGACGCTGTCGACCCGAGGGCGACGACTCCCGTATGTGCCCTGATGAGAGTTCTTGAGGAAGTATATGGTTTTCATTCAATAGGAGAGTTTGCTCTCCTGTGCCAGATTGATATTAGTTATTTTCCGGGCCGGTAACACTCGTTACTGACGGTTTTTCTATATATATGTAGGTGAGAAATGCGAAGGATGAAAGCTGTCGGGACTGCGGAGGAGCAGCACGGAACCGCGCATACATGTACCTGCCGCGTGTAATCTATAATGACGGTGTGTTATTGCTACGTGAATGATAATTTTGATGTGTTTGTTTAGATAAATTGCTTGATATGAAATGAATGGATAAATATGAATGAGTAGGGAGCCTTGGAGTTCAGACTCGGCTCAGGTAAAAACGAATGAGATAATGGTTGAATGTCAGGGTAGATTATTATGTGTTACCGTATTTTTATAAAATAGTATATATTTTCTTTTGGTTTATCATTTATTATTTTGTCTTGTCTTTGCTTGTACATCATAGCATGCATGTAGGACTACGTTAGAACCCACGCATCCCATCCATGCATTTCATGTTTGCATCTCCATCTTGAGACACCGAGGGCAAATCCGGGTCGGCTTAACCGAACCCAGTAGATTAGCGAACGGTTCGGTCGCCGGTGACATTTCCGGGTCGGTTCACGGGTGAGCCGAAACGGGGTGTTACAGCAGCGGCAGGGGTGGGGGCGAAACGGGCGGCCGGGGAGGGTGGCGGAAACAGGGCAGGGGCGAGCGGGGCCGCGGCAGGGGTGGGGCGAAACAGGCGGCAGGGGCGCGGGGAACCGGGCGGGGGTAGGGGAACACGGGGCAGGTGGGGGGGAGGGCTGCCGGCAGGGGTCGGGCGGGGGCGAGGCGGCGACAGAGGGGCAGGGGAAACAGGGCAGGTCGGGGGGAAGGCTACAGGCGGGGGGCACGGCGGGGAACAGGGTGGGGGGAACCAGGGCAGGTGGGGGGGAGGGCTGCGGGCGGAGGCAGGAATGGCCAGGGGCCGGGGCGGCGCCGACTGGGCGGCGTGAACAAGGAGAGGAGGAGAGGGTAAAAATAAATAAATAAATCCGGGCCGTTGGATTTTCATCCAATGGCCTAGATTTGTTGCGCTGCGGTGCGCTGTATTTTCATGCAGTGCACTATAGCACGCCTATATATATATATATATACATGCACTACTAAGTTTAATTATAACTAGTTATATTTATTTACATACAATAAAATAATAAAGTAGTGAAATAGCTTAGATGTGAGGTCTTCAAAATAAAGACTTGGAGGTTTTGGATTCAATCCATCGTTGACTATATTTTTAAAATGAGTTACTTTTGACTTTATAATCGAGCCAGTTTCAAGCTCCCGAATGAACTAGTTTCGAGCTCGTCAAAATTAAACACTTTAAGTATATTCTTACTTGAGTCGAGCTCAAACAACATAAAAAATATTTAAATCGCTTGTTTAGCAGCCCTAGGGGGTGGGGCATGGGGTCGGGTGGGGCCGGCAAGGGGGTAGCAGGGCTGGGCAGATTGGGCGAGGTCGACAACAGCGATGATCGGCGACAACATGGCAGCCAGAGGTGGCATCGGTGGGGGTGAAGTAGGGGTGCCCCATGAGTGAGCGGAGAGAGAGAATCAGGGGAAGAAATTATCGGTGGCATTCTTGTAATTAAAAGTTAATTCGAGCTTGACTCGAGTGCAAAATAATAACTAACTTCAAATAATTTAAAAAAATTAAAAAATGAAAAAATACTATAAAATATAATACACACCATAACATCAAAATTATATATTCTTTAACTAATAACCTATTAATTTTAACTAATTCAAGCAAACTGATTCTTGTCTGATCTTTGATGAATTGGTCTAATTTAATGACTCTTTTTCAATCCGATTCAACCTCTAATTCCAAATATTGCAACTATGGTAGGAGGTCGATAAAATTTTATCTATTTTTACATTAATATACTTATTTATATATATATTTAAAATAAACTAGTTTAATAATATTTGTGACACCTTGATTTTGATTCACCTAAGAACTAGATCGAAAATGTTGTGATCAAGTCGAATCATGTCTAAAACAGTTAGTCTATAAGACTTGATTAATAATATAGATCGAAGTAACCCGCTTGGCGTCAAGAGAATGAAGGCATCTTTAAATACGCATAAAAAACACATCAAATATAAATACAAGTATGAAAGAAAGTAACTGCGCTGAGCTCAAATGTGTGTAGCGTTTATCTATCCCCTCACCAAAGCTGGCTCAAAACCTACATATATAATAAGAAAAATGTTAGTAATGAGTGTTACTGGTTCAGAAATAATTAAAAGTTAAATTGGCAAAGGAGAGTTGACCTTCCTATTAAGTGAAAACATTTATATACTCCTTCACAGAATTTCTCATAAGGGCGTTAATTAAGAGTCGTCGATCTCGCATGACAGCGTCCTCTTTCTATTTCATCTCATACTTCATTAACTTCAAAAACTATCTCTTGCGCAAGAACATCAATTTCTTTTCTTTCACCCTTCTACATCTTCTGTATCACTCCTGGCCCTGAGTACATATGTCGAGTACTCTTAGGTGTGCACCTATAGTACCATTTGAAACCACAAGTCTAGACATGCACTGCATTGCAATACTCGTAAACCTCCATATTTCTCTGGGTTTGGGAACTCAAAGGTGGAATTGTCATGCCATTGGGAATGGAACAGACACTCATCAAATTAAGAGCCCACTTTGACTAACATGCACCCTATCTTAAGATGCGGTTGTCAGTTTTCCCCTGTCTCACATTTTACCGGAAAACTCAAAAAAATCATATATAGGCTTGGAAAAGGATTTATATAATAGGTTCGAAGGTAACTTGCGGTGGATCTTACTTTCAAAATGGACTCAAGGTGTTTCATCCTTGAGGGCTATTAATTATGCAAGTAAAATATGTCTAAATGACTCGTGTTAAGCGAAGTCTAATAAAACAATAATTTAACACATCTAGCGATCTGAAATCAAATCAATGATAGAATACAATAATAAAAAGTGAGAGGAGTTCTAACGGACTTATGGTCTAAGCTCTAAGTGTAACATCCTATCTATGGTGACTTTGGACTCCGAAACCTACATCGAATCCCACTGCCAAGTAAAATATAATCATTTCTATATGATGCATGCTCTTAGTGTGTGCTCCCATTATCTGTATATCCTAATAAGAAAAACAATACTAAATAAATATACAACTAAACATATAGCACACAAATCAGACATGATAAAGAAAATAATTAATAACAAATAATAAATAAATAAATACATATGCTCATGACTAAATAGATAAATAATCAATACATGAAAATAATCAATATTCTAATCATAAAATAATAATAGCATATACTGAATAAATGCAAAGCTAAACACGTGTAAATATCACTTATACTCGTGTTAGTAAACATGTAAATAATTAAATAAATAAATACATAATCATTTGATAAATAAGTAAATAAATAATTAGTTAGTTTTAATTAATCATGAATAATAATAATATCATAGTTATCCAATACAGACTACATAATTAAATATAAATAAATAATAACATACACGCAACTAACAAATAGATAAATAAATAAATAAAATTTAGTAAAATGAACAAGATTAATATTAATAAGTAAATATCTCAATAATAATAATAAACTATCACATAAGCATCCATTATATATAATAAACTAGATATAAAAAGAAATAAATAATAATGAATAAATAAATAAACACTCGTAACATCAAAATATGCTAAATAAGATGAATATGTATGTAAACTAATATAGAGGTTCTCAAATTACTGAAAATGGTTGGAAAATGACTAAAAACGGTTGAAAAACCACCGAAATCAAGGTGAAAGTGGCGAACCGAGTCAACTTAGGCGAGTTGAGCCGAGTCAACTCAACTAAGTCAAGCAGGAGTGCTGGGCAGGGTAGCTGGACGCGAACACGGGCTCGGGCATGACCATGGGATTGCTGGGCAGGTGAACTGGGTAGGGTAGGCGAAAGTGAATGCAGGCTAGCAAACGCAAATGCGAGTATATTGGTCTAACGGGGAGACGGGGCCCATTGTAGGAAAATGGCGACAGTGGCACGATTGGGGTTGTCACTGGTTGGGATCGATGGCCAAGGCAACAAGGATCATGATGGTGGTGGTGATCAGTGGAATCCGGTCGCTGGTTGGCTGTAAAAGGGTCAAAAAGGGGCAAAATCGCAGTAGGTTGCGACGACATCGACAACGGCAATCGCAGCCACAATGGTGGTTTTGGGTGGTTTCAAAATAAAGCTATTAACAAGATAAACCTATGTGGGTGGTCGGATAGGCCAGATGTGTCTCGCCGGCTCGAGAAAATGGCCCGAAAGGGTGGTGGCAGCGGCAGAAACCAACTACAAAAACACTATCGCCGATAGTGACTACAACATCCCGGTGGTCATGAGAGGTATATATGGAAAGCTTGTCGTGGGGCGGTCCTATAGGTGCCGGTTTGGAGGTCGGGGGCTAGCTGGAGAATCACCGGTGGTGGGCTGAAGTGGTGGTGGCGCTAGTGTGGAAATCATCAAAATCATGGGAAATCTATGAAAAATAACTAGGTGAAGCTAGAGCTGATGTGGATGACTCTGATCTCACCACGTGGCACGATCTGAACGTTTAACACTTAGTGGCATAATGGGGCCCCCTTATGGGATATGTAATATACATATGGACATAAAGCTTTGATTAAGACCGTCTAAAGTCAAAACTGATTCGAATCCTAAAAGTGACTCTATAGGTAGGAATCAAGGCAAAAATACTAAATGTGCCTCAAATCATAAACTTAATCACGTGAAAATCTAAACTCAATTAAACTGGGCCCACAAAGGCATAGTCTAGTCATCTGAAATCCCTATGATATATGCATATGAGATACCTTAAAGATTTCAAACATATACTAGACGTTGTAACAATCTAAATCTAAATCTACGACCCTAGTTAACCCATAAAAACTATATATATTCCTCATGTATACACTAGTAAGTCATGTTCATTTGCATGTCAGGCATACTCATCTGCTATAATATTCTTATACGATCATCTGAGTCCCATACTTATATTTTGAAAACTAGTTTAGCTTGAGCTTGTTTAAACCGACTCGAAACTGACCCAAACCAGACAAAATACAAGAGGGTCTGAGTTTTACAATATTATGAAATTAATTTTTATTACAAGTATTTTGATAATTAAAATAAAATGGTTAAAAATATAGTTCAAAATTTATAAATACCTTTATTATTTCTTTTGAATTGGTTGTAAGACTCAATCAATATCTACGAAATTATCTCTTGTTAAATATCTATAATGATAGTTTTAAAAATTTGATAATAATTAGATCCTATTACCAATGTATTTTTCGATGCTAATTGAGCCTTATAGCCAAGTTGGTTATAAGACCTCACCGTAAAATTTTACCCATTTCTTTATATATATATATATATATATATATATATATATATATATATAGAAATTTTGAGTAATGAGAATTACTAAATTTGTCTAAAAAAAGTGTAGGTGATAAAAGCTAATAACCTGTAGCTCGAGTATATAAGATTTTTAAAAAATAAAACATTGGCACCATGCAGTCAACGAAGTCCAAAGCAAAAAGCCAAGCCAAGGACGTGCAATGAATTAAAAACAAAAAAATCCTTTATTCAAGAAAAAATAAGAAAGAATTATTGTAATAAGCAAAATAAATAATAGAAAGAAAAAAATCAGTGATATCTTATCAAAAAATATATACTAACAGATCATAGAAATTAAACAAATAAATAAATGAAAAATAGTAAAGAAACGTGCGCGTTGGCTATGCTTAATAGACTTTTAATAAAATATTTTACATTATAGGTAAAGATGATATTTTTATACTTGTTCTTTTAATTAGCAACTATAGTACTACTTATGTATGGGTAGCACATAATAATTTTAAAAAACATGCTAAAAATAATAATTTTAAACAACATGCTAAAGGCTATTTCATTTATACAAACCATCACACACAAAAAGAAAATACTTTGAGGTTTTATTAAAGCACAATCATTATAAATGTTTCTTTTCTTTTAAATGAGTCGTTGAAAATAAAAATAGATTGATGATCTCTAAGGTAAACATAAATTACTGCTTAAGAATTTATTTTTTAATTTTAATTTTTTTATACAACCGCAGTTCCACTAAAAGCGTGCCAAAATACAAAAGCGCCGCCCAGTGTTCTCTAGTAAGTTAGTGGGCATCAAGTCAAGAGACTCGGATGCCTATCTCAACTTTGTGGACATATTAAAATACAAGTCATTACAAACTGTAGCTTTTTTTTCATCACCTAAAAGAATCATCACGAATATTAAAGAACATAAATAGATTAAGATAGTACAACAGGAAAAAAAGGATATTTAACAATTCTAGATCTAGGGTGAGCATTTTGTTGGTTCAGTTCCGAACCAAATGAATCTTATTAACGTAATGACGTTTGGTAATTAGCCCCAAAACTGAATTGAACTAGACAAAAATATTTTGGTTCGTTAATCGAATAACCAAATTAATATGATAAGTTATAAAAAATAATTTATTTAATTATTTAATTATTTAATTAAAATGGTAATTGAGTTTGATTTTCGATTTTCATAAACCAATGCCAACCCTTACCTTTTAAAAATTAGAGCTTTATATGAAGCTTTTAGTTCAGATTCCTCTCTCATGAAAAGGGAACCAAAGTCAGAAAATAACACATCACCCAGATCACCAGTGAAAAAAAGAAAACTCCTGTCATTCTAATATTACTATTTTAGAGAGTTATAACTTAAAGATTACAGCAATTTTTAAAAACGCATACATTAAAAACACCCCATGCACCTTTGTATAAAATTATCACCACACCATTGTTTCACGGTGAAAATTTTCACCTCACATTCTGCATCTATTTCTTAAAACATTTAAAACTTAGTTGGATTATTATACAAAATAAAATGAATCATCAAGATTTTATTATTTATTTGCATTGAATTTAAACTTTGGATCACATTTAGGCTTAGACATCTTCAAATCACATACGATTCTAATTTCTACCACTCCAGTTGGCCAACAAATTATTTTATGTGCCATTCATAAAAAAAAAATCTACAATTATCATATATATATAAATAATTATTTGTTTATCAATATAAATATTAACGTTCAAAGTTAAATATTACTAAAAAAATAATTTAATTACGACAATAAATTTTGACCGCTTTAATATTAGTTTGAAAATGACTACTAAATTACTCCTTCGTGGAAATTATTATATGGAAAAAAGGGCATTAATGTATTAATAATAAAATTACTATTGAATTATTACTTAATAAAAATATCATAATGATAAAAGGGAGTTGTGCATAATGATATATAGGCGAAAAATATTTATAGAAACAAGATAAACTATATGGAAAAAACAATAATTAATAGTTTTAAGTAATAGCCAATGCCTAATAATAACCTAATAGGCTAATACCTTAATATTATTAAACTTCACTACTTTAATAAAATTTGATAAGATGGAGATGGCTTCATAAGAAGGTTGAAAATACTCTCTACTTTAATAAATTTTGATAAGATGGAGATGACTTCATAAGAAGGTTGAAAATACTTTATTGATTTTTTTATAATTAGTTTTGAAACTTTATTTATTAAAAGGTTGTATATAGGAAAAATAACTTGAGCAAATTTTAGAGGAGGATATATTAATTGTGTATATTCGGGTAATACCTTTTACCGCGATCTTATTTTTCTAAATAATTTATTGATTCCTTGTTATTGTGAGATTTTAATATTAAATTTCAATATACCTAAGAAGTTGTAAAACCCGTGACTTGAGTCAGAGTTTTACGGGAGTGAACCAGTCGGTTCAACCGTTGGTTTGAGTCGAGTCAGCTTCATGGACCGCGAGCTGAGTTGAGGCCAGCTGTCGAGTTATGAGCGATGGGGGTCATGTATGCTCAAGTGTACGATGATAACGCCTGAAAGATGATGAAAAATGGGTTATCAAGTATATGGAAGTATGCAGTATTGATTGTTATTTTTATTTTATCGCATAATAGTTTTAGGCCGAATAACGCATTAGGACGCGTCAGATTATATTTGGGTGGGTTATTAGTTATAGAGTATGTCATTTGGATGTTGTTGTGTTTGTTTAATTTTATGGGATTTTTCCATATTTTTTAGATTTTTTAAGAATTTATTACGAACTAGTTCTTATTTTGACTCGAGTAGGAATCGAGTCAATACTTAATTACGAAACTGCCATTGAGGGTATTTTTCTCCCTCCCGACCCTTCTTCACCCAAACCCTCACCGCCCACTTTGTTCGTCGCCGCCACCGCCGTCGACTGTCGCCCTGCCGCCGGAACCAACCGTCCGTCGTCCCCTCGCCGTCGCCGTCGTCGTGCTGCCCCAACCGACCACGGCCACCGATCTCCTGCCGGTGCGCCGCCACGATGCCGCGAAGCCGCCTCGGCCGTCGCCACTCCTGCCGGTCCGATCTCCTGCCGGTGCGCCGCTGTGACCCCGACGACCACCCTCTCACCGTCGCCGACGTTTCCCCCATCATCCCGACCGCCGTCGAGGCCGGCCGCAGCCCCGATCGGAGCAGGCCGCCGCCGCGACCCATTTTTGACGCCACCGTCGACAGCCATCGCCGCCTCGGCTACCCTGTTTGACACCACCATTGGACCAAGCTCGTCGAGCTGGTGCCGATAGACCCCTAATTGCCCCATCCCGAATCATAGCCGAAAAATCGCCGGAATCCGCCGACACTCGCCGAAAAATTGCCGAAACCGCCGGAAAATTAGATTCGTGGGAAATTTTCCGGATCATCCGCCGAACGCACCCGATCCAATCTGATCGGACTTCGGACGCTGCTAGGTGCCGAGGTCGAGTTTCGAGCCACGAAACGGAAACCCTAGCCATCGCCGATTTTCGACGACGCGAGGTATACTTTATTTTAACTTAATTATTTGAAAGTATTGCTTATTAGAATTGCATGCTAGGATTGGTGAATTGTGTGTTATAGTAATATATATAAATGTAGATTTGATTAAGGATAAAATATGAAATTTGTTTGATTGAGTGGTGTTAAAAATGGAGGCTAGAAACTAATTAGGGTAACTAGGTAATGATCATGATCTAATGCAAACTAGCCTAAGTAGACTTGCTAGAATTGATTTCTCGAATTGATATAGGTTAATGTGTGATGGTTGATGCGTGATTGTGTTGATTGTGTGTGCATGCTATAGGATATGTGATTCATCATGCGGGCGTTAGTTTTAGCTTGATTGTGTAGGTACGGTGTAGGAGCTCGCCGCCTAGGCGCGTTGTAACACCCCAAATCCGGTCCACACTCGT